>JAQQSW010003393.1:0-14702 GCA_028646575.1 Pseudocheirus occidentalis | reverse complement strand
GCAAAATAGAACTTGAAAGAATTCACCAATCACCTCTTGAAAAAGACCCCAAAAGAAAATTCCTAGAAATGTTATTTCCAGGTTCCAGAATCCCTAGTTAAAGGAGAAATATTACAGGCTGCCAAGAGAAAACAATTTGAATACTGTGGAAACACAATTAGGATAACCCAGGATCTGGCAGCTTCTACCCTGAGGGATCGAAGGGCCAAGAATATGACATTTCAAAGATCAAGGGAGCAGGGATTAAAACCAAGAATCACTTACCCAGCAAAATTAAGTATAATGTTCCAGGGGAAAATATGGTCATTCAATGAGGTGGAAGACTTTCAAGCATTCTTGCTGAAAAAACCAGAACTGAACAGAAAATTAGACAATCAAACACAAGAAGCATGAGAAGGTAATTGTGGGAAAGAAATCATAAGGAACTTATCAAAGTTGAACTCTTTACATGCCAATATGGAAAAACAATGATAGCAACTTATGAAACTTTTCTTAGTATGAGGATAGGTGAAGGGAATACAAATGTGTGTACATATATATATATATACACACACACACACACACACACATATATCTGAGCATGTGTGTATATGTGTACATAGAGGGTATAGGATCAATTGAATATGAAGGGATGATACTTTAAAAGTATCATCCCTTACTTAAAAGTATCATGAAATTCTGAAGTGGGAGAGGACTAGAATGAGAAGAGACAGGGAGAAACAAAATGAGGTTAATCATCCCATATAGAAGAGGGAAGGGATAACTGTTACAACTTTCCTTTCATTTACTCTCATTGAATTTGGCTTAGGGAAGGAATGACATAAACTCTAAACCGGGTATCATGCCACACAGGAGAGTAGGGGGCATGGGGATGAGATGATGGAGGAGAGAGCAGGGTTTGGGGGAGCGTTGCTGGAAGCATACACTTCAGTAAAGGGACAGGGTAGAGAACAGAACAAGGGGGGTGGGATAGGAAGGAGGGACATATCATCAGATTGTCACAGTAAGTCCACTGTGAAGATGTCCTGTGTAATTACACATGCACAGTCTGTATCTAATTGTTTGTCCTTCCAGTGGGGGTGAGTGATAAGGGAGGAACCAAAAGAATCTAGAATTTAAAGCTCTGCAATACATACAACTAGGAGTTAAGATATGCAGGGAGTGGGGTAGGGAGAGCAGAAAGTTAGAGGGGTTTTGGAGGAGGGCATGAAAGAGAACAGATAGGGGGAGGGGCTTTACACTGGGATCGCTGTTTTGGGGTTGGGGGGTAGGGGAAAGATGGGGAGAAAATTTGTAACTCAAAAATCTAATGGAAATGAATGATGTAGACAAGAAAACAAAAAATTATACTAAACAATTAAAATTTAAAAATTAAAAATAAAAAGTAAAAATACAAGATCAAATAAAATATTCAATACCATAAGGTATGGCTATAATTAGAGTTATTTCATATTTTTGTTTTTATTTGTTGCCCTTAAATTGGTTTATATGCGTTAAGAAACCCCAGATTGTCTGATAGTCCAAGCTCTTGTCCCTGCTTCAAAAATAACCATTGGTCTCAGGGAGTCTTGTTTGCATGGCATCTGATCCATGCCTAAGAGCCGCTGGAAACAAAGTTCATTTATAGACTGAAAACTGATATACGTAAGGGGACTATCATGTCATAGAACGTACATTGGACTTTAGATCCAAAAGACCCGGGTTTGAATCTTGACTTTAATATTTATTAGCTTGTTAACTTCAGACAAGTCAAGTCTCTGTTTTCTTATCTAAAATATAATACTTATAATAATTACTTGAAAGCATTGTTGGGAGAAAAGTACTTGTAAGTCTTAAAAATCTATAGAAATATGACCTGCCTTGAGGGAACTAGTTGGCTTAGAGGATAAGCCCTGAACTTAAAGTCAAAAGGCCCTCCTCGAAGACTTTGAGGAGTGGCTTCTAAAACTTCCTCAGGCACTTGGTAGTTTTGTGGCCCTGGGAAATTGATTTAGCTTCTTTATTCCTCAGTTACATCATCTATAAAATAAGGATAATAATAATATCTATCCACCAGGGTTGTTGTGAGGACATAATGAAGTAATATTTTTAAAGCTCTTAATGTGTTATATAAATGCTTGCTATTAATATTGTCAGTCTTCATAAAAAAGTGAACCAGATGGAGGCAGGAGCATGTAGTGATGAATGGATAGAGTAGATACCCAACTTAGGTGATATAAAGGTGATTGACAAAAAAAAAAGCTCTCTAAAGGAACACAAATTAACAGGAACAAAAAAGCACTGCCTAGATAGTGCCTAGACCATAGTAAACAATGAATAAGTCTTATTGATCAATTGATAGATTAAGCTATGAAGTACCATAGAAGAGAAAAAGAGTAACATCTGAAATGGTGTGTTGCCAAGGGAATAGTCACAGCACGGAAGGCAACTATGAATATGCAGGCATCATTCTGAATTGCAAAGTGTAGCAGACTCTACATATAGAAGACAGAAGCAAAACATTTGCTTGGACACCAGAAAGTCAAATCCCAACACCAGAAAACCAAATCCATCACAGCAACAAAGAAGTAAATATACTATAACAGATCAAGGAAAAACACCATCCCAAAATCTTCCCATAAACAAACACTCACAGGCCCAGCTGTTTCTTTGCTATGCCCTCTCTCTCCCACAATGCTAACTGCTCTGAGTCCTACCTTCCTCTGGGCTCTGCTCCAACCTTCAGCAAACTCCTCCTACCACAGGCTTCATGTGATTACATCCAGCCTAGTAAGGGGCAGGGAATATCTTCAAACTCCCTTAGGCCTATTAAGGGGGAGAGAAGATCTACAAATGGTTGAAAGTTTATAAAAGTTTCATAGGTTCATTTTGGGCTTCTATCACCTATAAAATATTGACTTACACTTCTTCACTTCTTCTTACCTAAAATGGACACCAATATTAATTCTAATGCCATTGCCATAAAACCTGCTACTCCAGGCAGCCTGGCCTAAATGATCATGGAATAAGTTGACCTTCATCATGTTCTCATGCCTTATCCAAGCATTCATTTATCAGCAAGGCTCTTCTAGTGATCTCTCCTTTTAAGATAGCGAATTTTAACCTGTGTTCCATGGACAAATTTCAAGGGTTTATGTGAACCTGGATGGAGGAAAAAGAACATCTTTGTTTTCACTGGCCCCAAACTAAAATTTTACATTTCCTTCAGTTACGAATGTAGCCAATAAAGTGTTATTCCAAGAAGGGTTCATTCACTTCTCTAGACTATCAAAAGGGTCTACGACACAAAAACAATTAAGAAACCCTGCTCTAGGAGAATAGCTTCAAAACCATCTCAGTCTAGTCTTCTCAGCAACAGGAGACATGATAGAATTTGAGTCAGCATAAGGAAAAGATTATTTCAGAAACCCTATGAGGTTTTTCTCCAGTGCCTAAAATTGCAAGTATTATACACACTAAAGTTGAATTAAAGGCATAACTAAGCCTAGTGTGTAATAGCATATATAATATTTATATACAACTTAATAGATTACAAATTCCTTTTCTCATCATAATCGTATGTGGTAGGTAGTATGGGTATCATTACTCTACATTTTTTAATTGAATCAGATCTATGATTTTATTGACATAGAACACTTCCATTATGGAAACTCCCTCCATCAAGGAAGATGGGGGCAGGCGGGAAATCATTTATAACTTCTTGTCTCAGAAAATGAAATGGGATATTGAGAGGTTATTTAACTTGCCCATAGTCACAGCCACTGTGTCAGGGGCACAACTTGAACACAGGTTTACATCCCTTCCAGTGCCCTACTGTCCACCTCACATTAAGATGGTTGTGTAAATTCAACTGGAATCAGAATCAGAGCTTGAGAGCTAAAAGGAAACTTAGATGCAATCTATTCCCAAACTTTCATTTCACAGATGAGTAATATAAGGTTGGGGTGAAGGAATGGGGATAGGACTTGCCTATTGTCACATAGATCATTATTAACAAAGGGAAAATTTCAACCCAGAGCCTGTCTTTTCAGACTCTAATTTTTCCACCATGACATAATTCTGTCATGGAACTGGTATTGTTTCCCCATTGTGTGAGTGGTAGAAACACAAATTATTTCTTTGTTTCATTTTTTCCCCTTCTCTCCCCATCTCTTTCCCCCTGTTCCTTCTTAATCCCACTCAACTGCATAAGAAAATTTCTGTATAACTGGAGAAGGGAAAATCACAAATTGTCTTAGCTCAGCCAGTATTGGATTTATCACTTAGCTTGGGTGAACACGGTTGATATTGAAGGACAGTACTACCAGGACCTGGGCTTCTCATCACTTTTGGAAGCTAGAAATGCACAGAGCAAGCCTCAGGGTTGGACGCTGAAGTAGATTCCCTACTAAAGACACGTTATATCATTAAATGATTGGCACTGAGAATAAACAAGAGCACCTGCCCACTTGGTTGATTCACTGCAGATAGGCTGAAAAGCCAGGACAAATTCTATAAGATTGTCAAAAGGGACTCACTGAAAGAACCAGGCAGCTACAAAGAATGAAGTGAACTATCTCTTCTCATTATAGTCAGGAGACCAAGCCTGTGATATCTCTAGGAGCTCAATCTAAATAAGGCCCTATCCTCTCGTCTCCTTCACATTATGAATAAAAACATGAAATTAGTTTTATGTCAGAAGAACAACCCCTAAGACACTTGTAACTTATAATTATGATTTCTAAGCTGTTTGGCTTGTCAGTATCAAGGAATTCACAGCCCAAGACTTCTAGGACTTTATAGGCTGAGACACACTGCACTAGCTGTGGAAAATTAACTATGAATCTCTCATCTGCATTCTGATTTATTAACTACAGTGAAAAACAGAAACTAAGAAAATGGACTCGACATTCAGAGAATATTGGCTGTGAAAGGACCCTGCGGATGTGTTTCACTACTTCCCCAAAGAGTTATATTTATAACACTGGTAATAAGGTATGGAGGTGATACCTTCCCCAAAGATCCAATACTGATAACTACAGAAAGCAAAAATGATTGTGCTCCATTTTACAGATGTAGAAAAAGAAGGCAAAGAGCAGTGGAATTCTTGCCCAAGAGCACATAACCATATAGATATTCAGTCTTCTTCATCTCACTCTGTATTTCCCATACATTCAAATTACAGGCATGACTCCCAATAATACCAGGAGGCTAAAAAGGAGACCCCAAAGCTAACCACAAATTCACAGCGCTAAAGGAAAACACTTGCCTCATGACACAATTCTTGTGGTTCAGTGGCTCTCAAAGAATGAGTGGAAGTTTTGCTATGAAATTTCAGATATGTTATCACAGATAAAAGACATATAATTTTCTTGAGCATAATTTTGAAATCATATGTAGTGTGGCAAGTATTATATTCATAAAATTAAAGAACAATAATACAGATTTTCTGTTCCACATTCACATTAACCTCAAAACACTTTAGAGTATTTTTTCTTTTTTATTCCTAAAAATAACTTCTAGTTTGTTTCAGACTTCCAGAACAGTCCTACTCCACTGATCACTTTTATCTCTGTTATCTGCTGGGATTTTTTGCTTTTGTTTTTTGAGGATTTTGGGGGGGTTTTTTTGTTATAATTTTATTTGTAATTTATGGAATAAAACAAGTATTTCAATAACAGAGTCTAATACAAATGATTATTGCATATAAAACTTCAAACTTTTGGGTCCCCTTCGGTGATGAATTCTTTGGCCACAGCAGTCTCTGAAATGAAGAAAATTGCATACTGGAGCTCAGTCTCATTTGGTCCTACTCTCTTTCTGCAATGACCTTCTACAATGCAGTAAGACAACAGAAAAGTGGGGAGAATATTGAACATCTCTCGATTTCTTTATCATGTGCAATTTTAACTTGGCTATTGTTAACCTAAATTTGACATTTTGTCCAGCAACCAGAGACTACATATATTACTGTAAAACTGAATTACAACATTTTTTTAACATTCTCATTATAAATGAAATAAGAAGACAAAAGGAAATTGCAGCTGAATGAAAAGATGTTCCCAAGTTCTCCTTGGAGAAGAAAATAAAGAGGTTGGCAGAGTTGGCATTGATTTCATCATGTACTCAAGGGCAACAAGAAATGTTATTTTTAATGTAATGTAGTGCTTCTGATAAACACTTGCAAGAAGACCACCATAAAAATAATTGAAACTTCTGTGCCTATATCTGTTGAAGAAGGTGGAGGTTAAAAAAATCTACAATGATTTAACCAATATTTTATATGTATATATACTTATACATGCATGCATATATGTGTATGTATATGTATATGCATACATGTATGGATATATAAAAACTTTATCACATGTGATGATAGCTGGACATGTATTAGATTGTTTGAATTTGAAAATATTCAACTATCTCCATCAAGTTTGGATCTATGTGTTGTCCTTAGGCACATGAGTATCATGCAATTTCTTGACAATCTGATTAAGCCAATGTTTATTGAGATCCCAGATAAATACTACAGTGCTATCTTTAATTGGCTTTGTAGCTAACTGAGTGGTAATGATGATTTAAGAATGGCATAGTTATCAAGTTTCTAGGGACACTTTTCTGTAGGTAGCTGAGCTCCCTGAAACTGAAATGCATTGGGTTGATAAGAGGAGATATTAAGATTTTTTATTCTTTTTTGTGGCCACAAATTCTTTTTAACATTGACTTCTTGACCTTCACTGCCCTCAGCTTACATTTTACCATTATAAGGCAACTAACTTCTTTGACTTTGGAATCGTCTTGGGGGAAAAGAAAGAGTTACTTTAATATTCCTGTAACTTCAATGCAAAGGTGAATGTTAAAAGAAGATGACAGAAAATAAGTTGTAGAATATGGAAAAAACTGTATGCCTATGTATCATGGATATATTCTTTAAGAAAAGAGTTTGGAGGCACTCTATATGTGAAAAATCAAATAAAGTCTTAAAACATGAAATTTATTATATTTTAATGGATGAGGAATGCTTTTCATTAATTCATCAATATGGAGTGATCTGATTCAACTGTATTTGAACAGCTAGCTCACCATGGTAGAGGAAATAATCAAAATTAATATTCAACTAGAAAAATAAAAATAAAAAGATTCTCCATTCAAATGAGTGAACTCCAGCCTAAGCCATCTAAATAAGCTGTTGGTGCTGAAAAAGGAGAAATGGATCAGAGAATAAACATTAATAGAGATTACTGTCAATTCCTACAGACACTTTACCTATTCAAATCACTTACAAAGACACAAAAAGAACGTAGACAACACCTCATCCAAAAAGCACTTGATTTTATTTCTGTCTTTGACGTCCTTCATATATACTCTCAGTAGTGGAGTAGAGTTGCTAGATCAAAGACTATGAACATGTTTTAAGGATTTTTCCTATAAAATTCCATAGCTATTTGCAGAGCAGTTGAACCATTTCACAGACCCACTAGCAATATGCAATCTGTCCTGATGCCACTTAATGTAACATGGCAAATGGTCTACACAAAGCGTAGCATAAACACCCCAGCTCTTTCTCTGAATTTGAGTTGCTCACTCACCTGCTCTCATTCTAGCAGGTCTAATACAGACCTAATTGCTAAATACAGACCACCACCTCACAATTACATTCATATACTCTGGAAGTCCTGAAGGTCATTCTGATCAGAGGAAATACAAATCCCTACTTATCATCCTAGTTCCTGAGCCACCATACAATCTGTTTTCAATCTATACAGTTAGTCAGTCACAAGGCGATATATCTATATGGTACAAGATATTTATTCAAGCAACCACTAATACACTAAAAGTGACACTTTTAGATCTTAAATATAACCATTGACTTAATAACAAAGTTAGAGAAATAGTATAATGAATAGTAATAAATTAAATCAAATACATAAATAGCAGAATATACCCGAATGTACATATAAGTCCAGAACTGATTTTTCCTTGACTATACTTCCCCTTGGGTTATACAGACAAAACCAGCCAATTATCTGCTCACCAAGAAGCTGTGGTATACAATCAGAATGGGGCTGACAGCCATCATTCATGAAGCCAGCTCACCATAATTACAAAGTCCCTATCTGCTCTTTCCTCTCAAGCCAGACTTGGCAACAGAGAGAGTTGGCAACAGGGTAATAAGCCCTTATGATATGATTCACCATTCGGCAGCCCTAGGTGATTTTGAAGGACATATGCTAGTTCAAAACCTTTTGAAAAATGAATTCTCTCCAACCAATCAGGAAACACTTAGCTGAAGTTTTCTCTCTGATGACTGCTTTTAACTCTCTTTGCTCCAAATCAAACCTTGCCATACCTCTACCCCATGTCAGTCTTCACCTCTTCTTAGGTTCCTCTTCCTCTCCTGATGCTGTCTTCTTCTCTGGGGTTTGTTCTCTTCAGCAGCTTATATGAGAACCTCATGACTCTCAGTGACTCACTTTTCACTTAAAAAGTCACAACTCCTCAAATTTCTCCCACAAAATAGACAATGCTTTTTAAAAACCATACCTCAGCCTCCAGATGTTCATGTTATCATTTTCTTAACTTTGTCATTTCTTTTAAAAATGTTTTACTTACATCAAAACAATCTTTTTATTATTTTCATTTTATAGATGAAAAACAGGCTGAAAGAGGTTGTGATTATCCTAGGATCACACAGGTGTTTGCATTTGAACTTCAGTCTTCCTGACTCCACTCTAGAATTCTATCCACTCTATCATCTAACTGCCCAGTTTTACCACATTTAGTCATAAACATAAAAATTAGTAGAGGTATCCATCATGCTCTACAGCACTGGTTCTCAACCTTCCTAATGCCACAACCCTTTAATATTCGTATGTGGGCATATCTGCATGTAGGCGGATCCACCTGGAGACAGATAGAGGAGCCACGTCTTGGTTCCTAAGAGCATCAGAAATATGTGTTTTCTGATGGTCTTAGGTGACCCCTGTGAAAGAGTCAGGTTGAGAACCACTGCTCCATGGCTCTGTAGTTCTCCACTCTGTGGTCTCTTTCTTTAGTGTCCTTGAAACTGTGCTCCTTTACACTAAAACTAAATTCATTTTAAATAAATAAAAGGCATTTCTCTGTCTCTCAAGGATTGTTCTCACCCAAATGAGATATTACACTACCTTGTTGACAAAGAGATTCAAGTCTTCAAATCAATTCCAGAGATCATTTTATTTTCAAAAATGTGCAAAATGCCAACTGAGCACTGTTTCTTCATACATATACTTGAGCAGCATGTGTTAAAATAGTTATATCAAAATGTTCATAATTTAACAATGGTAAAAACTTGTATTGAATAACAGTGCGTAAATCTCATCCTTTACAAAGAAACATATTTTCTGTTCTTTTAATCAACTGCCCTTTATGAAAAGGGCTTTAGGGTGACAGCGTACCTTACAGCTATACCAATTCACAGCTCTACCAACAATGCATCAGTGGTCCTGTCTTCCCACAGCCCCTCTAATATTTATTATTAATATTTTTTACCATCTTTATCATTTTTTGGTGTGTGAGTTGAAACCCCAGGGTTGTTTTGATTTGGATTTCTCTTAAGTAGTAACATTCTTTTGTGTGGTAATTAATAGTTGTAATTCTTCCTAGACCTAGCTAAACTGTTTAACCACTTAAGTGCTGAGGAATGGTTACTAAAGGTATTTACAACATTTTTTATCATCATTGACAGTGGAGCCATAATATTTGGACTCTAACATCATAGTCTGATGTATATATGCATTTTCCTTTCCTTATTCAAGTCTAATCCTCAATTAGTCTGGGCCTATTCTTGGCGGTCTGACTTAGCCCCATTTTTCAGATGAGAGAGCTAATGATATTCAGTGATTTGCCCATGGATGCATAGTGATCAAGTAACAGGAGAAGCTGAGATCCTTCCTGACTCCAGGACCCATGGTCTTTCTCTTATTCTTGCTTCCTCTCCTCTTATTAATCTTTGTAGAGATTTAGTACCCATGTACAATGTCCTAATGGAGCAGCTGCTTAAGTAGGACTTCTGTTTTGTTTCACCTGAGGTCTGATCCCGCACTCGAGGGCAGATTTCCATATAATGGCACACTTAAATCATGTTGCCTAGAATCAGATACGTGAAATACTCCAGATGTGTTTTTTATGGTATAAGGTGTGTTGATGACATTAATGTCTCTTGATTTGGATAGTGTCTTTCTGTTGCTGTTGTTGTTCAATTACGTCCAAATCTTTGTGACCCCATCTGGGGTTTTCTTGGCAAAAATACTGGAGTGGCTTCACATTTCCTTCTGTAGCTCATTTTAGAGATGAGGAAAGGGAGGCAGAGTCAAGTGACTTGCCCAGGGTCACATGGCTAGTAAGTGTCTGAAGGCAGATTTGAACTTAGAAGACGAGTCTTCCTGACTCCAGGCTTGGCACTCTATTCACTGTGCCTCCTAACTACCCCATTGATCCTTCTGTTAATGCAGTCCAATACCAAGTTTCTGTATCAAATTCTAAATCTGCTGCATTATTCTACTGCGGATTGAACCCTGGATTTTCTAAGGCTATGTTTCCAAATGCCCAAAGTTCTGAAGGTTCCTACTATGTTGGAGAGGCTGTAAGTCTGAAAGCAACAGTGGAAAAATGTCTGTTATGTGAGATACACTCAGAGAACATTGTCACCAGAAAGTCAACCATGAGGTCTAATTCCACATCATATAATCCTGGAAATCATTATTTTATTTATTTTTATGAAACAATTCAGAAAGAGTATCTCTGTCACAAGGCTCTGTGTCAGTCAATGAAGTAAATACCAGTCAGATGACATCGTTACAACTTTGAGTACGGCAACAAGACTACTTTGGTTTTTATAGCTGTCATATCCCAACACTGATTCCCATGCAGCCAATGTTCTACCAAGACACCAAGCCCCCTCTCACATGAACAATTATAAATGCAATAGGAGAAGGGATGCTGGGTTTGGGAGCAGAGGAACTGAATTCTAATCCTGGCTATGTGACTTGCTATTAGAGAGGCATCAGCAAATCACAGGTGTAGAACTGGAGGAGACCTTGGATCGTAGCTCACAGGGCTAGGTGGTGCAGTGAATACAGCACCAGTCCTGGAGTCAGGAGGACCTGAGTTCAAATCCAGTCTCAGACACATCACACACACACACACACACACACACACACACACTAGCTGTGTGAACTTGGGCAAGTCATTTAACCCCAATTGCCCTACCTTCCCTCCTCCAAAAAGAAAAAAAAAATTAAGATAATAGCTCACACTTACATGGTGCCTACCATGTGTCAGGAACTGTGTTAAGTGTTATCTCCATTTTACTCTCATAACTACCCTGTTGTCAGTGAGAGGTCAACTCTATCATTATCCCTAGTTTACAGCTGAAGAAACTAAGGCAAAAAAGGTTTAAATGACTTGCCCAAGTTCACACAGCTGGCAAGTGTCTGAGGCCAGATTGGATGACATCCAGGAAACTAGGTGACTCAGTGGATAGACAGCCAGCCTCAAAGTCGGGGAGACTCATTGCCTTGAGTACAAAAGTGACATCAGACACTTATTAACTGCGTGACCCTGTGCAAGTCACTTAACCCTGTTTGCCTCAGTTTTCTCAGATGTAAAATGAGCTAGAGAAGGAAATGACAAACCATTCTGGTATCTTTGACAAGAAAATCTAACAAACAGGGTCATGAAGAGTCAGATATGGCTTAAATAACTGTACAACAAAAGTTCAATCTCTTACTTTTACAAATGAGGAAAGTGCCATTTTTATCATGTCTTAACCTGAAGGTTTGTAAAACCCTTCACATAAGTAACTGTTTTTGTTCCTCAAAACAACCCTATGAAACAGGGTCTGCTGTTTTTTCCCACTTTATAGATGAGAAGACTGAGGACAACTGCAGCTTATGTAGCTCACCTGGGGATAGACAGCCAGTAAATGTCAGTGTCTCAATTCCAGTCCAGATCTTTCTGAATCCAAGTCCAGGACTCTACTGATTCTGCACACCGCTTCCTATTCATTAGAAGAAATAATGCAGTTCTTAAAAATGTTCCCTTCCGATGTTATTCAACTATTCCAACAACACAAGGTCAGGGCACTGTGTACTACCTTGCTCCAAATATAGTTTTTAAACTAACTGGCTCATGCATCGTACTTCTAATGAATGACTGCGCGACGTTTGTTTGCAAAATGGTTGCCTTCAGAATGCCATCTACAGTAATCCCCTGCCTAATTCAATCACCTTTCAGATCAAAAGCGGGGAAGTTAGTGGTGACACATCTCTTAGGCAGTCACTTTTCATAAAGGAACAAACTGCCACTGTCTATCAGTTCGCCTTATCACAAGCCTGTGAAATCCCCAGGACGATTGCCTTCCACCACCACCCCCTGCTCTTTGGGGCCTCTCCATTCTCCTGCCTTTTATCTCTTTTTTTCCTCTCTCTTTCTCTCCTTCCCTCCTGAGAAACAGATGCCTCATGTTAAAAAAAATTGAGTTATAGATTCCGAGTGTGAGATTCACGATGTTTGCTCCAGTTTATTAATGTTAACCAAATAAAAACAACATTAGTGGAAAAAGATCTACATGGAACCTCAGAACTCCTAAGATTAGGCCAGATGGTCACTTCTAACCGATGTAATCTAGTAAACTGTTGAAAGGCAGCCTATTGATTGGATTTCTGACTTTAAATGCAGGCCCCATATCTACACATGTCCACACTGATATCAGTTGCTTGAAATCCAATACAGAAGTGTAGACTGGGAGATGATGTTAGCTGCTGCCTATTAAAGCTGTCAATTCCATCTGTTGTCTAATACTTTAAGATGCCGGGTTTAGTTTTTAATAGATTGGTATTAGATTAAGAGGCCATATATTAAGGCTTTTATTGGTTAGGAAGTGTGGGTAAATCTGTAATTAAATGACACAATGGATCAGGAGCTGAGCTGGCTGGATCTGGACCAAAATTCGCAACTAGCAAATTACCAAGGTTCTGAAATGTATCCAGAATGGCCTAGGGATGATTTCTAATTTTTATTTATTTATTTAGGTTTATTTTCTCTTTATTAAAACAAAAGAAAAGAAGAAAAATGCTTCTTTTTAAGGAATCTATATCACCTTAGCCATTCTTTCCAGCATCCACAATGAGGATGCTCTCAGGGTGCTGTTATAATCCCAATATCCCCTAGTTCATCACTTTGCAGTTCTCCCTTCTGTCCCTCACACATAAAGGCTATGATGTGATATCTGTCCCAAAAGTGCTACATAAAGAAAGCTGGTGATAATCCCATCAAACCTACAACTCTGAGTTTGCTCTATATTCTCAACTATTCCTCTCTTCTTCCCTTTAGTAGAGAATCTAAAAGGAATGGCCAAGAGGACCGAAAGCTATGAGCATCTAGGATGTAGCCAGTTGTTAGGAAGGGATCTATACAGCTTGTGATGGGATAGCATTTTTACTCATAAAGCCAAATAATAATAATATTTAATAGTATAATCCTTTCAGGTATATAAATAATTTTTCACATATAGCATTTGGTCCCCATGATGACTCTTCGAAGTAGGTTTTCCAAGTATCATTATCCCCATTTTAAAGCTACAGACGTAAGTTCAGACAAGTTAAGTGATTTGCCCAGTGTTACACAGCTTATAAGAACAGAACTGAGATTCAAACTCAGGTTTTCTAACTCCAAAAATCTGGTGGCACTTATTCAGGAAAAAGAGGCATACTAGTAAGCCCCCTCAAGCTCTATGTACTAAAAATAATAAAGGGAAATGGACAATCTCAAAGGGGGAGGAGAAGCGATATCAAGACCAAAGCATTAGTACAGTGGAATGTGGAGTAGTGAAATGACTACAGCCCAGGTGGCTGGGGCCAAAATTAACAAGAACAGAATGGAAATTATTTACATAAGTCTTCCCTTAAGTCTTCAGTTACATATTCATACATTAGACTCTAAATGTGACAGACACAGTCCCCATTAGAACTAGGGTCACTTATGATTAATATAGATGACAATGGGGGGGGGGAGAGAAACCTACAACTACAGGACCACCTTTTAAAGGACTCCCAGTCTGAGCAAGATCTCATTTCCATCACTAAGATGTTTGCATAATGCTGGGAAAGCAGAAACCACAAGGCAAAAAAGGAAAAGCCAAAATCAGCAGGGCTTTAAAGGAAATTAAAATGAGAAAGAGAGAGGATAGCAACCCTCAATCCTGCCTGTAGACACTGAGAGAGAGGTTTGAATATAAGTGAATGCTTATTCTGGATCTAGCTCAATATTTAAAAAAAATCCCTTCAAAGCTGTTGATTGCTAATGATGTGATATTAGTCATTTCTATTTCATACTGTCATTTTAGAGATGACTCCAGTGGTTTATTGGCAAAAGCATTGGATCTGAAGGATCCCATAGAGTGTGGTAGAAAGGAGGCCTGGATTTAGAATCAGGCCAACCTCAATTCATATCTCTGCTCTGATATGTATTAGCTATGTCACCCTGGGTAAGTCATCTAACCTCTAGGAACTTCATTTAGTTTTTTCATCTGTTAAAAGAGGATGCACTAAATATAGTTGCATGACCTACTTCATGGCTCTGTTGTAGGTAAAACTTTTTAATTGCTCGGAGTCTCAGTTCTCAGAAAAAAGGAAGGAAGGAAGGAAGGAAGGAAGGAAGGAAGGAAGGAAGGAAGGAAGGAA
>JAQQSW010003392.1:0-14703 GCA_028646575.1 Pseudocheirus occidentalis | reverse complement strand
CTCCTCATTGGCTTTCTGGGCCTCCTTTGCCATCTGAGTTAATTTGTTCTTTAAGGTATTGTTTTTTTCAGTCAGGTTGTTGACTCTCTTTTCATGATTTTCTTGCATCATTCTCATTTCTCTTCCCAATTTTTCCTCCACTTCTTTTATTTGGTTTTCAAAGTCCTTTTTAAACTGATCTATGGCTTGTAGGCCATCTTAATATTTCATGGAAGCATTTGGTGTGGGAGTTCTGACTGTGTTGTCTTCCTCCTCCTCCATGCTTTGATCCTTTTTGTCCACAAAAAAGGATTCTAGAGTTTTATTGCTGTTCTTCCTTTTCCTCATGTTGGCCAGTCAATTAATTGCTCGATTTTTTTTAGCTGTGGAACTCTGTTTCCAGCAGGAGAAATCTCTGTCCCAAATTACTGCGGTTTTCACAGTTGCCAGAGTTATTGGGGGGGTGCTGCAGCCCCACCCAGCTTTGGGTCACTGAAAGGGCACCCCAGGACCACCACCCAAGACCATGATCCAGATCCAGGTCACTCAATGCAAGAGCCCTTGGCCGTGATCAGTCGCCTCAGCCCCCCTGCTATCTGGAGGCTGGGAGCTCTGAAGCAGCCTAGTGGAGGCAGTTGCTGCTTTCAGCCATTCCTGCTGCCACAGCCACCTTCTGCTGCTTCCTTGCCCTGGGAGCAGTTTGGCCAAACCGCTTTTCTTCCCCAAATTTAGCAAACTCCACTGACCTTTCTCTTAGCCTTTTTTCTTCTGGCCTCATAAATGTGGAAACTGTGCCTCCAGTGCCGTGGATCTGCTGTCCTATAGACTCGGCTCCTCCCAACCTCCCTGAGGCCTGGCCATGGTTTCAGGCTGAGCCTGCCACGGCTCCCAGCTCCCAGCCTGCTGCGATGAGCCCCACCTGCCAAGCTGCCTTCAGTGCAAGATGTGTTTTCTGTATTATTGAGAGTTTTGGAGCCCTAAAATTTTTTTATAGTTGTATTTTATGGGTATTTAGGGTGGCTGTGTGAGAGCTGCGAAACTTTGCTGTTTCTACACCACCATCTTGGCTCCGCCACCTGTGTACAAATTTCTAATCACATTGTTAAAGCATATTATGATTTGTCTCAACTTACCATTCCTTTTTGTGAGTAGGAATAAGCTATGTGTCCTGTTCTTGATTCATATTGTAACTTTAAATCCCTTTGTTACTTTTCCCTTTTGGAGGAAACTGAGAGTTGTAAGAAATAATCTCATTTTCTTTGAGCTTCAGGGTAGGGATCTGTCAGGCAGCCAATGCGTGTGAAAAACAGGGAACCTCCTCTTACCAGAGGCCAGGCTGCACAGAACTGAAGCCAAGTCAACTACAAGCTTAGCACACGACAGAGAAGGATGAGTGCCCCAGCACCTGTGTTGTACTTCTAGGTTGTACCTGGCATCTAGACCTGTGATATCAGAGAAGAGAAACCCACCACCATTACTTGAGAGAAAATAGTCTCATAAACTTCATGACCTTTGACTCATAGGAGGCTACCCTCCTGTGAATATACCCATGATCCACTGACTTAGAGGGAGGGGGGAGACCTCAGTGGAGCTGGGTATGCCTCTCCTAAGAATCATTACTGGTCCCCTCTCCCACCTTCCTTCCTTTTATGATCACCCTACACACCAGAACACTTTATCTCCCACTGACAGCTCAGGTTTTATTCATCTCTTCATGCACCTGCTTCCCCATGCTCTGGCTCATTCATGTTTCATTTTAGGTCTCAGTCTTTTCTTTGTAAGTGTGATAGCACCAGCAGTTTCCCGACACAGCTGCTCCAACTTCCCGACCTAGCTTCCTCCCCTTCACAAATCCTGATTGGCCCAGCTTCCCTGATACAGCTTCCTGGTCTTGGGAATAAAAAGTTCCAGTCATGTATAGTCAGCACCTCTCAGAGTTGGTGGGTGCCTGAGTTACCATAGCTTGGCAATGGAGTGACCAGATGCATTTCCAAAGGAGACAAAGGGGTCTGGGTCCTGTTGTTAAGTACCACTGTGTCCTTAATGCGTATCCTTGCTGTGTTCGGGCAAACGTTTTAAAATATGTGATGTTAAATATTCAGTGACTTGCAAGTGCTTCATTTTGTCCTAACGTTGAACCTGCAGCTGAGAGGGTTAGTATTCTTATAGTGGAGTCATACCTCTAAGAGTAAGACATTAATATGCAATGACAAGAATCTAAGAGGCAGCATGATGGAGTGGCCAGGAGGCCAGCCATGGGCTCAGAAAGTCCTGCCTCTGACAAACACCAGCTCTGTGTCCATGGGCAAGTCATTTGGCTTCTCCTTGCTCCATGCCACTCTCCAAGGTAATTACATTAGCAGAGGGAGTTTCCTTACCTGTCACTCCCTAAACAGATGAAATAATAGGACTAGACCAAAATAAAGGTGAGTCCTCACTTGCTACATGAATAGTCTATCTTATTCTTTTGTTAATTCTGCTCCAACCTTGGAAAGCATCATGTTAGGATGGAAAGGTTATATGTGGAGCAGAAATGTAGTTAAGGAAAATCATCAAGAATTTATTAAGCATCTAATATGTGCCAGGCACCCTGCTAAAGTCTAGAGATACAAAAAAGGAACTCTCAACCTAATGGGCATCTCTTGAACAGACAGATAGAAGAATGGAAAGGAGTAGTAACAGGACACAAGCCCTGGAAGGTGTATGTGTGGGTTTCTGTATTGGTGTGGGAATGGTCTGGGTTTCATCATCCTGACACAAAGGAGGTGTGGAGCAGGTTTCAGAAGGTGGAGTGGGAACTGGAGATATCTGTGCTCTATTCTAGGGAATCTTGCTTTTTGAAAGTAAATATGTCTGCCCATGCCCTGCCTGGGGGAAAGGAGGAGGTCATGGGGAGTGGATGGAGGAAACAGAAGTGACGTGGTAAGAAGAGACTTGTTTCCCACCTAATGACTGACTCCCATGTAGCAAGATATCCTCCTACTTGAAGAGATACTGTACACAGGTCAGGAATCACAGGAATTCAGTTTTGTCCCTCAGTTCAGCTCAGTTCAGCACAGGTGAGGAGGTAAGTCTGGTTTCTAAAATTAGTCTCACTCTTCCTCCTCCACTCTTGACACCCTCCTGCCCCCCTACATCCTCACCTCACTCTGGCTCTTTTTCTTTCTGATCCCTAAACCCTGGGCGTGGGGGCACAGAATCCCTTCTAGTTAGCTTAATGCCAGGGATTAGATAGAAATCATGGTCTGCATAATCCCTGGACCTGACCAGCTGTTTAGTCATCCTGGTTCTCTTAACCTGGATGAGGTCTAAGGGGACAAAAGCAGAGCAGTTCATTACATGCAGTCACAGTCACAGAGTTGGAGTGAATACACTAGGGTAGAGACAATGGAGGTGGGTGGGGATGGGGCAGACTAGAGGAAGTGCCATGAGCATTACAAAATTGAGGGGATAAAGTAGCTAGAAAGGACTGCATGGAACAGAGGGCACCGATGGAGTGGATGGAATGGAATCTGGCTGCATTGAGCAGCATTTGTGCCCAGAGGATAGGAAGGGACTGGACCATTGTAGGCTGCCTGGCTCAGATCATGTCTAGAGCATCATCACTGCTTCTGGGTGCTATATTTCAGGAAGGCCATAGCCAAATTAAAAAGCGTGTAGAGGATGACTGGGTTGGTAAAGAGCCTAGAGATTAAAAACCTGGCAATGTTCAGTCTTCTTATCCCCAGGCCAGCACAGCACCTTGCAAATACTTCACCATGGGACTTTACGTGGAAGAGGGGGTAACAAATAGAATGGAAGCCCATTGAGGGAAGAAACTATCTTTCTCTTTGTAAGTATAATGCCAGTGCTTAGCACAGGGTCTGGCAAATATTAAGCAATAAATAAATGCTGTTTAAATATGAATGAAAATACAAATTAATTTAGGTTAAAATGTCATTTTTATTATATTGGCCCTGTCTACCCACAAACAATTAATATTTTCCCAATTATTTAAGTCTGATTTTAGTTGTATAAAAAACTTTTAAAAATAATTTTTATGTAGTTTCTGGGGTTTCTTGGCAGGTGTACGCCCAGGTATTTTATACTGTCTAGATTTATTTTAAATGTGGTATCTATCGCTATCCCTTCTCACAAGGTTTTGTATGTGATATATAGGAATATTAATGAATTATGGGTATTTACTTTGTGTCCTGCTACTTTGCTAACTTGTTAATTGGTTTCAACTACCTGGTTAGTTGAGTCTTTGGGGTTTATCAAGTATATCATCTTGTCTGAAAAAAATAATTTTATTCACTTATTCCTTATTATGATTCCTTCTATTTTTCTTCTCTTATGCTATTCCTAGGATTTCCAAGACAGTATTGAATAATATTGATGGTAGAGGGCAGCCTTGTTTCATACTTGATCTTATTGGTAAGGCTTCTAAACTGTCTCTGTTACACAAATAATGCTTGCTGGTGGTTTTAAATGCTTCTTAAAATGAATTTAAGGGAAAATCCCTGACTTTTCTTCTTGCCTAAGAGTTCCCAACATTTTCATCAGTGAATGAAGTATGAGTGACCTTACAAACAATAATATAAAGAAATGGTGGCTACAGAAAATAATCAGAAGGGATTTGGGGTCTTAATGAGAGCAAGAAGATGTAGGAGAAGGAAAAGAAAAGGTTTAAATAAAAGCATGTTTGTTAACTATGGAGAAAGCATTCTATACAGCACAGTGGAAAGAAATGGTAGATATAGGGTAGGACATTTGGGAGTTAGTGCTGAAGACAATAAGAATAAGGGAGTGAACAGTAAGAGATAGTTTGTATATTGAGAATAGTTTGTATATTGACAGACAGAGTTTCAGAATCACTAGAGAGAAAGAAAGATGGTAGGACTATGTTAATCACTTGAAAATGAGGGCAAGCCAAGTATCACTGGTTAGAGAGAGGTCTGTTCAGGGAGACAAATGATTGCATTTAAGATCTTTCCTTTAAATCCAAACTTATAACAGGTGGAGATGTTCACTCTTGTGAGGTTCACGAGGGCTACCTCAGAGCAGGCAAGAGCAGGAGAAGGAATGACTCGGGGTAGTCTAGACAGGAGGTAAAAGTTGGAAATACAAGGTTGATGCGATCTGAGAAAATCCCCTAGAGCACTGGCAAAGATTCTGGTGAGAAGAATGAGGTCACAGATTTGGGTCCAAGGCTAATATGGAATTTTTGGGGTAGTGTTTGATGTGAAGAGTCAGAAGCAGGTGGTCTTGAATGGGATTGATAGAGGTCACTAGCAATCATCACACTGATTGTTCCCTATGTCCTTTTCATAACTGTTCTATTCAATGTTCTTATTGATCACAGTCTTTCTGTGTCCCTGTCATAGATACTGATCATAATTAGTCATTGACTTCCTGTTTCCTTGGCACAGACAATGTCCCCACTCTCTCTTTTATAGTCAGTTATCATCACATGTCCAAATTCACATCAATAATAATGCATCTCACTTCCTGTGTACTGTCTCAGGTGTGATGAAGATTCTTAAACCCTTGGGTTTTCACCCTAATTTTGTGATTGCCTTCATCCTCCTTCTCAAGAAACCAACATTGGCCCCAGGTAGGTATATTCCCTTCCCTTTGGCTATTAGGGGCTGAAATGGGATTCTGAACGTGGAGGGTTAAACATATAGAGATTCTACCCCATCCTACTACCCTCCCAAACCATTCCCTAATACTCTTCTGGACTCTACTGGAGATTTTCTCAATTTCCCCCCTTTTGCTCTCCTCTGGTCTTCTCATTGCCCTGATATACTTTCCCCTCTTTTAGTTGCTTCTTTAACATCTTCCTCACCCTCCTTTTCTCTCTACTTTCCTTCCCCCCCCTTCCCCATCCCATTTTAGTGTTCTGTCCTTCACAGCCTTCTTGCATAAACCTTGTATGTTTCCATCTTCTGCTGTTCTTTTGTCTGATCCTCTGTCTCTTCTTGCCTGATTGAACAGGACAGTTCTCAGTGATTGGACCTACAGAACCCATCCTGGCCTCACTTGGGGGAGAGGCAGAGTTACCATGTTACCTGTCCCCACCTCAGAGTGCTCAGCACATGGAGGTGGTGTGGTTGCAATCTACTCGGGTGGTCCATCTCTATCACAATGGGGAAGATCAGCTTGGAGACCAGGCCCCCTCTTACCAAGGGAGGACAGAACTGGTGAAAGAGGCTATTGCAAATGGGAATGTCACCCTGAAGATATGGGATGTGAGACTCTTAGATGCAGGAAGGTACAAGTGTCTCTTTGAGGATGGTTTCCACCAGGAGGAAGCTGATATGGAGCTGAAGGTGTTAGGTGAGGAGCTGGAGCCTGGACTGGACATGTTCACGCACATGTATGGGGGGAGCAGAGATGTCTTTTCAGTTCTGGTATTGACAGAGTCACAGAATATCCTAGTCAGAAGGGAACTCAAAGGCCACACACTCCAATATGTTTCTGAACAAGAATCCTCTGTCTACTTTCCCTGCAGGCACCTAATTTCATCTGACCTGTATCCTTGGCCCCTAGCCTGGTGCCAGCACAGGGAAGATGCTTACTGAATGCTTATTAAATTTTATAGAGCTTCCAGCCTTTGCTCAAAGTGTCCTACTGAAAAATCCTTCTGTTTCCTTGAGGGAGGTGGCCCTTTCCACTTCTGGATAAATGTGGTCATTAAGATTATTTGCTGACATCAAGCTTGATGTCTGAAGCTTTTACCCATTGTTACTAATTCTGAAGCAGAGGCACAAGTGGAATATGTCTAATCCACTTTCCATTTTTACTGTCTGTATAAACCTGAACACATCATTTTACCTTTCTGTGCCTTTATTTTCTATTCTGTAATAGGAAAGAGTTGGATTTGACAGCCTTTTTTGCCCATTTTATCTTAGTCTTCCAGAGTGAGGCTGGCTACATCTCCTCCCAGGAGTCTAGGGTACCTTTGAGAAACAAAGGGGTTACCTTTCTCTAATGCTTTCAGAGGCACCATACTATTCTGTTTCCTGGCAAGTTCTATTTAATCAATTAATATCAATTAGCTTTTACAAAGGAATATTTACTAAAATATTGCAAGAACAGAAGTATAAATATTTCCTTCTTGGGGCACATTCTTCCCTATACCAACTCAGTTCCTGGGGACTATAGAGAGAATAGGGTCAAACCAATGGCAATTTCTACATAGCATTGGTCCTACCAAATTGATGTCCAAATGTGGTTTAATCTATGAATGAATGAGTCTGCCTCTGTGCTTCTAGTGGATGGAGTCCCTCAGGTTTCTTGGGACTTTGCTTTTCACTGTCTGGCTGCTAGAAAATCCTTGCAAGAGCTCCAGTTCCCAGATGCTCTGATGGTGTCTTTTGAAGCTCACAAAGTCATAGTCATCTTGAAGACTCTTTACCTAAAAGAAGGAAAAAGGACTATACTAAAGACAGAAAGAACAACACATCCCTGTTTTCTCAGTTTCATGCTGGCCTGGGTGGAAAATAATTCCGGTTCCTTCTTCCTACTCAGAAGGCCACAGAATCTGGCCACAGGCTCCATAATGGCTTGTCCTTTTTGAACACCAAGTTCAAAAGAGCAAGTTTAGGCTTGATGTATGCCTCACAATGAGACCAAAACCAAAATGAAAGGGACCCCATAGGAGTTAGTTGGCTACTCCTCCCTGTGAGACTTAAAGCAAAGGTTGGATGACCACTTGTAGGGAGAGCCTCAAGACAGAGTCTAATTCAAGTGTGTGTTGCACAAGATGGCACTCTGAGTTCCCTTCCAAATCTGAGATCCTGTGACTATAATATCCATCCAAAAGTACACAAAACTGGCCCCCAATCCTACTTATACTCCCTGGTATAATCAATGCAGCCCAATGACATATCTCACAAATAGGTGGGGTTAAAACCAGGTGATATGGTGTGAGCTGGGGATGGAGAAATGGGATATTGGCACAGTAATGTTATGGGTGGAAGGGGAGGAAAGTTTGGTATGGGGTGCAAAGTTGGAGTAGGGAGCAGCAGGAGTCAGAGGGGCCTAGAGTTTGGCCTTGACTTCTGCTCAGGGGGGAGGGGGCTGTGAGAGCAGGAGGGAGGCAAGGAAGATGGTGCAAGGATTGATGCATTACTACTCTGATCCTGAGACTTATGTGCAATTGCATTTTAGGTGGAGAAATTGAGTCACAGATTTTGCTACCAGCTTCCTTTTTGGTCATCATTATACTTTTGGTGGTGACTTATTTTTTATTTTTAATATGGATGCTGCTATTACAAGGTAATAATGAGGGGAAACTGGGGCAAGGACTTCCCATATGACATTTAAAGCAATTGAAAATAGCTTAAATTAACTAGCATTTTGAAGAGTTTGTTGTACAGAAGAGGCACATAGACCTGCACTTTAGCGAAATCTTCTTGGCAGTTGAGTGGATAATGGATTGGAGAGAAGTGACCTTTGAAACAAGGGGACCAATTGAGAGGT
The DNA here is from genome assembly GCA_028646575.1 of Pseudocheirus occidentalis. Classification (NCBI taxonomy): domain Eukaryota; kingdom Metazoa; phylum Chordata; class Mammalia; order Diprotodontia; family Pseudocheiridae; genus Pseudocheirus; species Pseudocheirus occidentalis. Next base: position 6,255 of record JAQQSW010003392.1, on the reverse strand, counting down.
CACTGTAATAATTTAAGTAAGAATTGAGTAAGGCCTATATTAGAAGATGGACTTAGATTAGAAGATGGATTAGAAGAGCAGAGAAAGAGACTAATAATGTAAGAGATGTACTAGAAGTAAAATTAGCAAGATTTGGCAACTGATGACATAGGTAGGGTAAAACAGAGTAAGAGACTATGGATTACATTACAACCTTAAACCTCTGTGACCGGAAGAACAGCAATATTCCTGAGGGGATTAGGGGAGCTTGAAAGAGAACTGTATTTTGAGGGTAAGGCAATAGTTTAACAGTTAACTGATTAACTATAAAGTCAATATTAAGGAGAGAGGAAAATGAAGTTGTGTCAGAGGTGATGGGCTTGAAAAAGAATTAAGGGGAGAAAAGATGGGAGGTCATAGTGAAGAAAAAGATTAAATTCAGGAGGATTGAGGCACAGGGAAAGATAGTATGAGTAGAATTTTGGGGATGATGGGAAAAGCAAGGATGTGACTATTTGACTTATATCAACTGAATTAGAGTAAAAGGCTAAGTCACAGAACCCAGGGAGCTAAACAAACTGAGAAGCTAAAGTGTTTGAAGGAATATAAACACATGCAAATGTAGACACATCCTCATATGACAAGATTTGCAGGGGAAAGAAATATTGTGAGCCAGGTACTTTCTCATTGAGAAAGGAAGAATGATCTGGAGACCAATAGGAAACTGTCAACTAATTGGGCTGTATATTTAGATAGAGTCAGTCTCAAAGGAAAAAAGGATTACTGAGTTATAGCAACAGTTACAGTCTAGAGTGTATGGAAGTGAGTAGCTTTCTGAATCCCTCTCAACAACATGAGGGAAGGTACAACAAATATTGGAAAGGACACCCAAAGGATGAAGTATTCCTGAGGGGCAGCCAACTCTCTCTGAGTGCCAAAAGATGGAAGGAATAAGAGAGAGAAAGTTCTAAAATGACAACAAATTTTCTGAATTAATTAAAGAGCAAGAAGCAAGAAAGAGATTAAAAATGAAGGAACATTGGTTATTAAGAAGTAGGAACTCCAAAGGGCACAATGAAAGGGTGAACAGACCACTCTTACTATACGAAGTTCAGTCTTGGGTGCCACAGGGACCGTGTTTCACCTATTATCCTAGTTGGTGCAGCTGATAAGGAGACTAGAGCCATGTGAGCAACCAAGTTGTACTTGAAGTTTGTTATGGGGAGGGGGCAGCAGAGACAACAAAATCATAGTCATGGTCTCGGGACTGGGGGCTTCTCTCAGTATGTTTTTGCAGGTCCAAACCCTGGATTGGTGAGATTTATGGAGTCCTGGTTCTGACTTGTGCATTTGAAATTGAAATGTATATTTTTTACTTGTGGACACGGCACAGATGCAGAGGTAAGAAGGGAGGGGTGGCATCAATGTGATGGAATCATGGGATGATAATAAAGATCCAATTGTATAGTCCCTAAGCAGCCTAGAATCTGAGTGTCCCTTAGTCCTTGTGCAATCCTTACTCCTCCTTGTTCAGTACAGCCTGATTTATATTTGCCCCTTGGCCCCCAAACTTAAGTATTTCTCATCTGTGTAGTCCTCAGTCTGTGTACTTCCCATATTCCTTATTGGGCCCCAATGTCAGCATTGCTCTGATGCCTTTGTGTCCCCCAATCCATATGCAGTCATACTTCTGAGTGTGCTCTGAATTCTGAGTGTGACCCTTTTTCTCTGCAGCCCATACTCTTATTTTTCCGTCAGTCTTTTAAAAAAGTGATCCATGTCTCCTCGTCTCCACATAGTCTTAACCCCCTACGTGTGGTTAGTTCTTATGTAACCTTAAGAGCTAGAGCAATTCCCTGCCCTCTTCTATGTCCTTATCTAAGGTATAGAGGCCTTGGGACCCTTACAAGTATGGATTAACCAAAATAGAGTGTGATGCATAAAGTACATTTGTATCTCACATGGAGAGGCCTGAGGGCCCAGGGCTGCCAAGGGACCAGAAACAGACAGTCCCAGCCTTCCTTCTCCTCAACATCAGCTCATCAGTCCTTTTTCCACATGCAGGGTTTTTTTTAGATGAAACATCATTTTGGAAAGATTGGAAGTTTGAAGTACCATTCCTTTTGTTGCAAATTCCGAAGTTCATTTTCATTAAATATCAAGTAAAATATTCTTATCGACAATGCCGCCACCACACCATCCACTAACTAGTCAGTCTCCACAGCTGACAATAAGGTAATTTCAGGCTGGGACTGCATTTGACTCAATGACAGGTAGTGTGATTTTTGCAGCCAACTAGTGAGGAACAAACCAAGGCACAATAATTCTGAGTTGACAGTAGCACAGGAGTGGAAGAGGACAAAAGGAAAAGAAAGATTCCTAACAATGAACTTGGTGGGAGGTTTAAGATTATGAGACAGGTGGAGGAATGCAGTGGACTTGACTCAGGTTGGGCTGGGAGGAGGACAGGATAAGGAAGTCAAAGCGAGACTACTGTCCTGCTTTTCTCCCCATTCTCCTCCCCTCTTAATCAACTCCGTCACGTGCCTTTTTGCTACTATCTCCTCCTTAACCCTACCTCATATAATAAAGCGGCCTTCTCCTTCCCAAGACCAACTCTTCTTTGTGCATAAATGATCCTATTTCGCCCTGTCTCATCCAGTGTATTACCTCCTCTGATTGCCATTCTCTCACTTATCTCCAATTTTTTTTCCTATCTATTGACTGCTTCTCTATAGGCTACTAACATGTTCATGTCTCCCCTCTCCTTAAAAAAATATCAATTGACCTGTGCATCTCTATTAGTAATTGTTCTATATCTTTCCTTCCTTTTGTCACTAAAATCCTTGAGAAGGTCACCTACAAGAGGTGCCTCCACATCTATTCCTTTCATTCTCTTCTTATCTCTGCAGTCTGGCTTCTGATTTTAGGATTCAGCCGAAATTACTTATTTTAACACTATTTCCTCCAACTACCCTAATACTGAGAAAAGTTTCATGAGTTGCAAATATCATCTTTCCAGGTAGGAATGTAAACAGTTCAGCTTCAGTAAGTCCCTTATGGTTTCTCATTCCTGTTTACCTTGTTATGTTTCTCTTGAGTCTTTTATTTGAAAGTCAAATTTTCTATTCAGCTCTGATCTTTTCATCAAGAATGCTTGAAAGTCCTCTACTTCATAGAGTGTCCATTATTCCCCCTGAAGTATTATATCCGTTTTGCTGCATAGGTTTTTTGTTTTAGTCCTAGCACCTTTGACCTCCAGAATATCATATTCTAAGCCCTTCATTCCCTTAATGTAGAAGCTGATAGATTTTGTGTTATCCTGATTGTATTCCCACAACATTTGAATTGTTTCTTTCTGACTGTACTGTTTTCTCCTTGACCTGGTAACTCTGGGATTTGGGTACAATATTTCTAGGAGTTTTCCTTTTGGGATGCATTTCAAGAGGTGATCAGCGAGTCTTTCCATTTCTATTTTATCCTTTGGTTCCACAATATCACAGCAGTTTTCTTTAATAATTTCTCCAAAGATAATGTCCAGATTCCCAAAGGCAGCCCAAAGGGAGGGGTGAGGGCTTTGGGGGCCTTGGAACTAGGGAGGTGGGTGGGTGTCTGGGAGGCCTACAAGTAGCTCTTAGTGATTACTCTTTCACTCCACAGCGCCGCAGCCGTGGCTATCTGGTGCCCCATGGCCATGGGCCTCAACAAGGGCCACAAAGTTACCAAAAACATTTTGAAGCCGCTACACAGCCGCTGCCATGGGTGTTTGACCAAACACACAAAGTTTGTGAGAGATATGACATGGGAGGTGTGTGGGTTTTCCCCTTATGAGAGGCGGGCCATGGAATTGTTAAATATCTCCAAGGAAAAGCAATTCATCAAAAATTAAATTCATCAAAAAAAAAAGATGGGAACTCACATCCAAGCCAAGAGGAAGAGAGAGGAGCTCGGCAATGTCCTAGCTACCATGAGGAAGGTTGCTGCCAAGAAGGACTAAACTGGACTCTGTCAACCCTCCCCCCCATTTAAACAATAAAGATGTGACAAATTAAAAAAAAGAAAGATAATGTCTAGGATCTTTTTTTAATCATGACTTTCAGATAGTCCAGTAATTTTTAAAATTATCTCTCCTGGATCTATTTTCCAGGTCAGTGGTCTTTCCAATGAGATATTTCACGTTGTCTTTTATTTTTTCATTCTTTTGGTTCTATTTTATAATTTCTTCATTTCTTATAAAGTCATTGGCTTCCACTTGCTGCATTTTAATTTTGAAGGAATGATTTTCTTCAGTGAGCTTTTGGGCCCCCTTTTCCATTTGGCCAACTCTATTTTTCAAGGCATTCTTCTCCCCATTGGATTTTTGGACTTCTTTTGCCATTTGGCCTAGTTTTCTTTTTAATGTTTTATTTTCCTCAGTGTCTTTTCGGGGATCTTCTTTAGCGAGCTGTTGACTCATTTTTCATTATTTTCTTGCATTACTCTCATTTCTCTTTGCAATTTTCCCTCTACTTCTCTTACCTAATTTTTCAAAATCCTTTTTGAGATCTTCCATGGCCTGTGACCAATTCATATTTTTTTTCCAATGAAAGAACATTTATTTTTTCCTCACAACCTCCTCCATTTGAACAAATAACATCTTAACAAATATACATAGTCAAGCAAAGCAAATTTCCACATCTTCCATGTCCAAAATTACAGTCTCATCCTGCATTTGACATCTATCATCTTTCTGTCAAGAAGTAGAAAATATATTTCACTGTCATTAGAATCCCGGTTTATCATTGCTGTAAAGAGAATTCTAGTTTTTAAGGGCCAGTTGTAAAATTTTCAGTGAGAGCAATTTATACTTCAGAAATTGGCAAACATTACAAATCAGGACTTGAGTTATTGTTTTGTTGATTACGTAGAATTAAGAAAGTGATGGATAAAATGTTAATAATGAAAATTATTATGAGTATCATTATATTATAGTGAGTATTATTATACTTAAAAGTATATCATGCATCCATGGTATTTACAGATAGTGAGGTGGCAAACATTTACCAGCACCCCCCTGAATAAATAAGGGACCTCAAAAATCATCTAGCCCAACTCAGACCTGAAGAGGAATACCCTCAGTTAGTAAGCATTTATTAAACACATCATATGTCAGGTTGCAACATTCTAGGTGTTGGGTATCCAAAGAAAAAGAGTGAAACAATCCTTGCCTTCAAGGAGCTTGCAGTCTTTCAAGAGAAATAATATGTATATTATGAGTAAATACAAGATGTCTATAAAGCAAAGTCCCTCATATGTTGTAATATAGTCTTTCAAAAATAAATTTTGTATTTGTTTTCTTGTTTACATCATTCATTTCCATGAGATTTTTGAATTACAAATTTTTTCCCCATCTTTCCCTACCCCAAGCCCAAAGCAGCGGATTTCACTGTAAAGCCCCTCTCCTGATCCGTTCTCTAACTTTCTGGTTAGGGAGGGTCTTCCTACCCCAGACCCTGTATATCTTAATCCCTAGTTGCATGTATTGTAGACCTTTAAATTCTAGATTCTTTTGGTTCCTCCCTTGCCACCCAGCCCCACTGGAAGGAAAAGCAATTCAATACAGGCTGTGCATGTGTAATTACACAGGACATCTTCATAGTGGGCATATTGTGGCAGTGATCATATGTCCCTCCTTCCTATCCCTCCCCCCTTCTTCTGTTCTCTTCCCTGTCCCTGTCCCTTTATAGAAGTGTGAGCATCCGGCATCCCTCCCCCAGACCCTGCCCTCCCCTCCATCATCCCACCTTTCATCCCCATGCCCCCTACTCTCTTGTGTGGCATGATGCCCGGTTTAGAGTTTATGCCATTTCTTCCCTAAACCAGATTCAATGAGAGTAAACGAAAGTAAAGTTGTAACACTTATCCCTTGCCTCTTCCACGAGATGATTAACCCTATTTTGTCTCTCCCTGTATCCTCTCATTCTAGTCCTCTCCCACCTCAGAATTTGCCCTTTAAAGTGTCATCCCTTCGTATTCAATTGATCCTATGTCCTCTATATACCCATATATACACATGCTCAGATATGTATTCATATGCATATATAGCCTCCTATATAGACATATGTGTGAGTATACATATATATCCATTTGTATTCCCTTCACCTATCCTCCTACTAAGAAAAGTTTCATAAGTTACTATTATAATTTTTCCATATTGGCATGTAAATAGTTCAATTTTGATAAGTTCCTTATGATTTCTTTCCCATGTTTACCTTCTCATGCTTCTTGTGTTTGATT
>JAQQSW010003391.1:0-14704 GCA_028646575.1 Pseudocheirus occidentalis | reverse complement strand
TGAGAAAAGTCTCATGAGTTACAAATATCATCTTTCTATGTAGGAATATAAAGAGTTCCACTTTCATAAGTCCCTTATGATTTCTCCTTTCTATTTATTTTATCATTCTTCTCTTGAGTTTTTTATTTAAAAGTTAATTTTTCTATTTATCTCTGGCTTCTCAAGAATGCATTAAATTCCTTTACATCATTGAATATCAATTTCTCCCCCTCACTGATTACCTTCAGTTTTGCTAAGTAGGTGATTCTTGGTTTTAATGCTAGTTCCTTTGACCTTTGGAATATCATATTCCAAGCCCTCTGATCCTTCAATCCTGATACATTTTGTGTTATCCTGATTGTGTTTCCACAATACTTTGAATTTTTTCTTTCTAGATGATTGCAATATTTTCTCCTTGAACTGGGAACTCTGCAATTTGGTTATAATATTCTTGGGGGGTTTCCTTTTCGGATCTCTTTCAGAAGGTCATCAGTGCATTCTTTCTCTTTCTTTTTTACCCTCTGGTTCTAGAATTTCAAGGCAGGTTTCCTTGATAATTTCTTGAAAGATGATATCTAGGCTCTTATTTTGATCATGGCTTTCGGATAGTCCAATAATTTTACAATCATCTCTCCTGGATCTATTTTCCAGGTCAGTTATTTTTCCAGTGAGATATTTTACATTGTCTTCTATTTTTATTCATTCTTTTGGTTTTGTTTTATAATTCTTGATTTTTCATAGAGTCATTAGCTTCCATTTGTTCCATTCTAATTGTTAAGGAATTATTTTCTTCAGTGAGGTTTTGGACTTCCTTTTCCATTTGCCCAATTCTGCTTTTTAAGGCACTCTTTTCCTCATTGGCTTTTTAGACCTCTTTTTCATTTGATCTAGTCTATTGTTTAAGGTGTTATTTTCTAGTATTTTGGGAGTCTCCTTTACCAAGGTTTACTCAATTTTCATGATTTTCTTGCTTCGCTCTCATTTCTCTTTCCAATTTTCCTCTACTTCTCTTATTTGATTTTCAAAATCCTGTTTGAACCCTTCCATGACCTGAGAACAATTCATATTTTTCTTGGAGGCTTTGAATGTAGGAGCTTTGACTTTGTTTTCTTCTTATTGAGTGTTTTGATCTTCCTTGTCATCAAAATAAAATTCTATAGTCTGATTTTCTTCCGTTTGCTCATTTTCCCAGCCAATTACTTGACTTTTTAATTCTTTGTTTAGGACTTTGCTTCAAGTATGGAGGGTGTACTGTATCAAGGTTCAAGGGTTTTGTACAGCTGTTTTCAGAGATACTTCTAGGGACTTAAAAGTTTTCAATTCTTCTGAGGTGGTATGACTTGAAGGGAGTTGTTTACTCCTCTCCTGGCCTGTATTCTGGTCAGTAAGTGACCAAAAGCACTCTTTTCTTGCTGGAACTGTGAAGAGGGTTCCCCCTCCACTACTGCTACAAATTCTGCCATGTCAGTGCTCCTTCTTACTCCAGGACTGGCACTCTGACCTACAACACAGGTCCAAGTATGGCCAAAGCAACAGATTTCTGCCCAAGTGCCAGCAAAGAGATAACTGTAATTTCTTTCTGATCAGTTGTTCAATCCCCTTACCATCTGTGGATTGAGAGCTCTGGAAGCACCTACTGCTGCCACTGCTGCCACCACCCTAAGGGTGTACTGAGACTGGGACTGGTCTGCACTCCTCTTTCACCCAGGTCTGATAGATCTTTCCAACTGACCTTCTAAGTTGTCTTTGGTGTTTGTGGGTTGAGATGTCTGGAAACCACCTCAGCTGCCAGTTGTTCAGTCCCCTGAGGTCTGTTCTGTGTTTGCTGAGCCTGGGTCTGTGCTGGTGCAGCCCATAATCAACTGTGCTCTATTCCCAGCCTGGCACAACAGACCTTTCCTATCAACCATCCAGGTTGTCTTGGACAGAAAATTTATTTCACTCTTGTCTTTTTGGGGGTTCTGCTGCTGTAGAATTTTAGAGTCATTTTTAAAGGTATATGGAGGAGTTTGGAGGAGAGTACAAGCTAGTCCCTGCTTTTACTCTGCCATCTTGGCTCCATCCCTTAAATCCTTCTTCTAATGATGCTATTTACTAGATGGAAAGAAAGATCAGTCTCTATAGGATGATTTAATACTTGACATGTTTATTTGAGATGACTGAGTTGCCCAGCTGTCTTTGAGTCTCATTTGAAAAGAATAAATCCATAATTGTCTTTTAGAAAAATGCACTTTTCATAATTTAATTTCCTTTCTAAGTAGTTACCAGAGAAAACCTTGTTATTTGGTTAATATCAGTTTCAATTTCTGTTTTGAACAAATCTCTCACATATCAAATCCTGATTTTGGGTCTCAGATTCCTAATCTCCCATGACATTTTTTACTATGTGATATGCATCAGAGACAACCAGAGAAAAGAACGGTGGCCATATGGCATGATGACAACTCCTATAAAATCATCAAGGACACCTTAAAACATTGTTCCAAGATTATAGAATTCATTACCATGTAGAGAAATTAAAATTTCAAAAGAAAATCAAAGAAATACTGAAAGGCAAGAAAAATTCTATTGACATATCAGATTCATGGTTCACTAGCATCTCATACCAATTATATATAGAAATTTAAGGATGCATAAATTAGACAAATATTTATTCCAAAAAAATTAAGCCACCAATGACTTGTAGTGCTATAGAATTTGAAAATTAGAAGGGGCCATAGAAATCATCTAGTCCAGTGGTATCAAATGTAGGGGACACTGTCAAGGGCTCTGAGGGATCTGCCATGGGCATGCTCTGAGGGGTCTGCATTCCATGGGTATGAATCTGGGCTGGGCTCACTATCTCAGGAAGCTGAGTCTCCACCCCTGCTCCCCGGCATTATTCACCCCCCATGCAAGGGAGGCTTGGAACATTCTGACCGTCCCTGAAATCCTGGACTCTTGAGTGATATAAAGTAGTAATGCATGAGACAAGAGAGCAGGAGAGTGACCCATGGGAATGGCCTTCTAAAGGTTGCAAGTTAGGCACCTCATGTAGCAAATAAGTTTCCCATGAGGAAGTATGATGTAAGTGCTTTAGCTATGGTATATAAACCTGAACCCTCAGATGCTTATTTGAGACTTGATGAGCAGGCATGCAATAAACATATGAATGCTTCTAATCTCTGCCTGGCCCACGGACTCATTCACACTCCCCCATTTTAGTTGGTGCTGCATGTGCTGGCAACAATCAAGCTCAGATTGAAAAAGGTCCACCATACATAAGGATCCTGAGGGTGCATTTGACTTGGAAAACAACATATGAACATTATCTATGTTTTGTTGTATTTTAAAATTTATTTAAAAAATATTTCCTAATTACATTTCAGCCTGATTCTGGCAACACTTGGAATAATGAAGGTACTTTGTTTGATATCTCTGATCTAAACCAACTCCCTGATTTATGGATATATTCCCTCTACAAAATCTTATTCCTTCAATTTGCAAAAATAATTAGAGTTTTCCCTTGGTGCCTAATAGATGTCACAGCAATGTTTACCAAAGCCCTTTGAGATCTTCTGATGAAGCATGCAGTGCAAAAACAAAGTTGGTCCCCTTTTTATGAAGGAGTATATGAAGGCATTTATTCAACATCATGTACAAGATCCATTGATGTTGTTCATCCTTTGTTTTCAAAAATGACCAGTAGCATCATGATATTGGGGTAAAATAGTGGATGATGGGTGGTGTCTTGACTTGTACATGGGTTGTAATTAAGTGAGGCAGAGTTATACAAAGTCATTAGCCTTACTGTCTCTTCTAGAGTCATTGAAGTCCAGTGGCAGTATAAAAGTCAAGATGACTGCTGATACCCCACGATGCAGTGGATGAACTTGGCATCTTCAGGGTTTGCCTAAGTGCTAAGTCAGTGGTTTTCAACCTGTGGATTGTGACCCCTTTGGAGGTTGAATGACCCTTTCATGGGGATCAAAGGGGTCACCTAAGACCATCAGAAAATGCATATTTCTGATCGTCTTAGGAACCAAGACACTGCTCTTCTGTCCATCTCCATGTGGATCTGCCCACATGCAGATACACCCACATATGAGTATTAAAGGGTTGCAGCATTAGGAAGGTTGAGAACCACTGCTCTAAGTGCTCTATAGAACCTGCTTCAGCTGCCTTCATGACTGTTGGAGCAAATTATTCTCATCTCCCACTTCCGTGGGGAAAGCCTTCATATGCTTTGGGTAGACATCTCCCTAACTAAGAACCATCAAAAACATAGAAACTGGAAGAGACCTTAGATGACCTCTAAGCCATCCTCTGCAATTTAAAGATGAAGATACAAGAATTGCATGAAATTTGTGTTTTGCACAAATTTAAATTTTAGGTTTCTATTTTAAAATCTGGGGCTCTTCCTCTATCACTTTGTGTCCTACAAATGAGTCAAAACTGTCTAAAGAAGAGTTCTTAATCTTTTCTGTTATACACTGCCTGGTGTGAAGCTTGTGAACCCATTCTTTGAATAATGTTTTTAAATAATTGAAGGAAGTGACAAATTTCAGATTTTTCAGACAATTTTCAGAAAGGGGTTAATGAAAATAAATGTGATTTTTTCCCCCTATCCAAATTTACAATCCGTATAAACCTGAAAGCCATTCATGAATTATGGGTCCTAGATTAAGAATTCTTGGTCTAAAGCAATAAGAATGAGTAAACTTTAGGCAAAATTAATCATTCCACTTTTCCTGGCTACATCAATTTAGCCATCAGAAGAATATTTTTTCAAGAAATCATTAATGATAATGCATTTTGCGAGTCTGCAACACATTTCATATAATGGACTAAATGGATACATACAATGGTATTCTCAACTAATTTTCATATTTTATGTCAGACAGGAATCCACTGGAGGGCAGTATATAGCAAAACTCTAGCTGGCTGATTGGAATATTGCTATTATTTATGAATGAAATAGACTTTTTCAGCTGAATTTGGGAAAAAATATATGCAACAGCTTTCTGTCTATTTCAGAACTTTAGTAAGGCCACAACATTTAGTAACAGGTTAAACTAGCACATTTTGGTTTAGTGAAAACAATATTATAGGAGCTGCACACTGAAAAGATCTCTATTTTTGACCAATATGTCTATTGTTCATTAACATTTTAACTCAAAATTTTTTAAGTTGAAAAATGAACCATTTGAATCTGAATTTAATTTAATTTGAATTTAAACTTTTCTTTCCTCAAAAACTCAGTCTACTCACTGTGTAGTCATTAGGTGTAAATTGGGTAGCCAACACTTAGCATATCTTGATTGCAGTACTTCATAGGGTGTCTGTGAGGAAAATACTTCATAAACCTTAAAGCCCTATGAAAATGTGAGCTGTTGCTATTAATATTGACATCATCTTTATCATTGAGATGACAAAAAAGAGGGTATTGTATATATTATTCTATGCATCTGAAAATGCTATCTCTGATGAAAGTAATTTTTTCTTTTAGAATGCAGCTTTGTAGCACAGTGGATAGGAGCGCTGGACATGGAGTGAGGAAGACCTGACTTCAAATCTGACCTCAGACGCTTACTAGCTGTGTGACCTTGGGGCAGTTCCTTAGCCCTGTTTGCCTCAACTTCTTCCCTTGTAAAATGAGCTGGAGAAGGAAATGGCAATCTACTCCAGTATCTTTGCCAAAAACCCCACAACAACCCGAATCCAAATGGGGTCACAAAGAGTCAGGTCTGACCTAAATGAGTGGATGCCAACATCAAGAATGTCTCTGAACTCAATTTGAAGATTTTCTTGTCCAATCTGGCTTTGCAAATAGGTGACATATTGTTTTAAGGAAGTAACCTTTTTCAGAAAAGGTTGATCTCCAAAGTAGTTTGTGAGCTAAAAATGGTGGCCATATAGCTTTGTTTGAGTCAATCTGATAATAGAATTCAGTGTTCTAGGACTGGCAACCCTTGGAAGACAGGATACCATACATAATTCTTATTCCTTTCCTTTTGGTGAACTAATAAGGTGGAGGGTACATTTGCCAGTTGTCAGCTCTAGGTTCTAGTAAGGAGAGGTGGAAGAAAGGAGAAGAGGCTATACATGGTAAGAAAAGAAATGCATTGATTTTAATATCTGATGTATCTGCTTATGAAAATTATTTCTTATAGCAACCCTGACACATTTGCTTTATCACTAGTTGGAGAGTTGATAATATACAAACATTTTATAATGCAAACAATCACACCTACATTCACTGATTTTCTAAGGTTTGTGAGGATTTGGGGACAATATGATAGATTTTCCTTTAATAAGTACAAACTTGTAAAGGTTTCTCTTGGGTCACCTAAGTTCTGCCAAGTGCCAAAATACTTGAGAACTGAGGGAACCTGAGATGCTGTTGCCACAGCTCTGATCTGTAACTGAGAAGTTGAGGAATTGAGTACAATCAGGGTACAAGGGCAGAGATGCAGCTTCTCTAGGGAGTCTTACAGGACCTTATAACATTAGGCACTGTGTTAAATTTCCTATTATGTGTGTTTAAAACTTGTTTCATGTGTTCAACATGCTCTGGCCTGATTTTAAATATTTATGTCTGACTCATTTGAAAATATAGGCTGTGAAGAGCCAGGAAACTGAGAGTGAGTCTACTTTAGCAGTATCCCATATTGTAAGAATTGGGGTAGCAGCTAGGCGAAAAGATTTGAGTGAGTTATGATTAAGATTAACTTGGCACCAATATTTTCAATAGGGAAGAAATCACAACCATGAGAACAGGACTTGAAATCCTTTGTCAGATCATTTTAAGTGACCTTCAAATTCAAACTGAGTCAACAGTGTGAGATGACAAGTCTCCAAAGCTAACATTTTCTTAAATTGTATTGATGGTGTACAAAGCAAAAGATCTGTGGGTTCCTCTGTATGCTACCCTGGTAAGATCACTTGTTAACTCATCCAAATATTTACTTCTGAACACCATATTTTTAAGGAAAAAACAACCCCCACACACTGATAAACTGGATTGTGAGGAGAATGGGGCAATCAGTATAGTGAGAAGCCTTGAGATCTTGCCATGTGAGGATCAGCTGTAGGTAACTCACAAAATTAAAGTTTCCCTGATAACTAGAGCTGTTCAAAAACTAGAGCGACTGACTTAGCATACAATAGAATCTCCCCCTGCAAGAAGCCTTATGGTGGAGACTATTTTTTGGAGATGTAGAATTAATTTTCAATTGTGTTTCACAAGATGGTCCCTTGAACTTTGTGATTCTGATTCTAAGAATTACCTGTATGTTTTACATCCTTTAGGGGACAGTTTTAGTTTATGGGTTATGAACATAACTATTGGTTCGAAGGCATACATAGGTTTGTGAGATCATGGATCCATTGAAATATTGATTTTAAAAAGCTAGGTAATCTTGACTTGATTTATGAATCATGTTACCATCAGGATGGTAAATTAGTTACTTTCTTTTCCCCCCACTTAATAGTATTTTATTTTTTCCAATTACATGTAAAGATAGTTTTCAACATTCATTTTTGTAAGAGTTTGAATTCCAAATTTTTCTCCCTTCCTTCCCTCCCTGCTCTGCAAGACATCAAGCAATCTGATTTGAGTTATACATGTACAATCATGTTGAACGTATTTCCACATTAGTCATGTTGTGAAAGAAGAATCAGAACAAAAAGAAAAAACAAATACAAAAACAAAGTGAAAACAGTATGCTTTGATTTGCATTCAGACCTCATAACTCTTTCTGTGGATGTGGATAGCATTTTCCATCATGAGTCTTTTGGAATTGTCTTGGATCACTTTATTGCTGTAAGTCTAATATAGTTGATCATTGTATGTTGCCATTACTGAGTAGAATGTTCTCCTGGTTCTGCTCACTCAGTAATAGTTCATATAAATCTTTTGAATTAAATACTTTCTTCAAACCACTTCAACCATCTGACCCTCACAAAACAAAGAAATCATGTTTCAGATGTAGAATAACTAAATCCACAGAAAAAGATAACAAAATCTGTGACAAGGCAAAATTAATCACTAATTAACAGTAGGAAACTCTAATAATTTGAATACTCAGGGTTCCCAACTGAATATCAAGCAAAGAAGTACTTAGTGCCTTGTTTCAGCTATTTAATTATTTAGCACCTTGCTTCAGTTCAGATTTCTTTTGAGTCTTGTCCTTGATTATCAAGTCTTTGTTAAGAAATAGGACTTGTGAAACCCACAGTGAGAGGGACTTGCCAAAGACAGGAGCAGGGAGGAGCTAATGACCATATATAAAGAGAAGCCCAAACTGGGAGAGAGCAAAACTGAGAAGGAGAATGTGGATGGAGGATGTGGATGGAGGCACTCTGTCTGTGTTGATTTTTGTTTGTAATACTTTGTACAGAAGCCCTGGTGCCTTACTGGAATCCCTGGAAGAGGATTTTCTTGTTGTCTATTCAGAGAAGTACTGGAGGAGTACTTTCAGACCTTTTTGTCTGGAGGAGTACTTTCAGACCTTTCTTGTTGTCTATTTATAGAAGTACTGGAGGAGTACTTTCAGACTTTGTTGGTGGGTCTGTGTTAAGTTCATAGGCAGATAGTGAACTGATGATGGTGCCAGCAATGTGTATGGATGTTTTTGTGGCTCTGTAAAGCTTTGTCTTCCCAGAAACAGAAACTGTGAAGGACTTGTGGACTGGACTGGCTTCAATATGGAACTGGACAAGGAGCTGGATGAGGAGCTGGACAACTTGCTATCCACATCCACAGAAAGAGTTATGAGAGCTGCCTACCTACCTGTGAATTCAAGTGGAAGTTGGGTAGATTCAGGCAGGAGCTGGACCCATGAAAGAGGAACTATGGAATCTGAAAGCCAGCCTCCAGTCAAGATGAAAAGACCTCTCCTTAGGTACTTAGTGCCAACTGAGAAGACAATGATTTACTGTGGTCTAGGGGTGGGAGAACTCTGTACTCTATACCTTGTACCTCTTAAGGATGACTGAGTTAAGGATGATTGGAAACTAATCTCAAGAAGAAAGAAGTTTTGACTGAGAGATTAAGACAATGAGACCTAGGGGTGGAGAACTTTGACCTTTGTACTTTGTGTTCTTTAAGGAGGCTTGAACCTTAAGGATGACTGAGTGAAGGACTTACCAAATGATATCTTTTGTTTAAAACTATGTGACCACTTTGGTGAAAACTATGTGGCCACTTTAGTGATAAGTTGTTATGTTATAACATTGTGAATGCTATACTTTGGTTCCTGTGAATGTTTTGTTTTAGTTTAGTGCTGAATAAATAGAGAGTTCACTATATTATGTGACCAGTACCTTAGTCCTCAGGAAAGCTGCTCATGCTTGGCTTTACACCAATCCACTAAACTCCACCCACAGGAACACAAGGAAATTCACAGATTTCCACAGGGCCCAATCTTATGACATGAATCTCTTCCTCTCCTTAGTTTTATCTAGAAAGTCACTGTTAAAAAATACAAACAAGGGGTGGCTGGGTAGAGCAGTGAATAGAGCACAGGCCCTGGAGTCAGAAGGATCTGAGTTCAAATCCAGACTGACACTTAACAATCTCTAGCTGGGTGACCTTGGGCAAGTCACTTAACCCCAGTTGCCCTGCCCTCCAAAAAAAAAAGCAAAAAAAATCCATACAAACATGCAAATATGCAAATATGCAAAATTTTAATATGACAGAGAAATAGTAACAGACTATGCCACTTTATTATATGCAGCAATAAAGCAAAAGGAGATAGAATGCAGTAAATTCACTACAGTTTCAGTGGTTTTACTCTGTTGGAATAATTCAGTCATTCCTAGCTGCATTCTGTTAATAAGTCAAAAGGTGAGCCAGGGGAAGAGCAAGTCTCCAGCTGCTATAAGGATTAGAGTAATTCTCCTGGAAAACATCCTCCAAATGTGGCTTTTGCAGTTTCTGGTACTTTCTGCTGTTTCTGTCTTTAATTCTCTTTCCACATCTCTTTCCAGAGATGTTTAAAGAAGTCCCACCGAAGCAGAAAAACTTTGCCCTTCAGCCTGATCCTGTGACAGCTTTATCCCTTCCTGAGTTGGCAAGAGATTTAAATCCTAGGATCTTTAACAACATAGCCCCCTGACTTGTCCCCTTTCAAGCAACCAATCCAAATCTTGTTTAAAGGATTGTTACATTCCCATACCAGATCTCAGGGTTTGGAATCAGTGCAGTCCCTTGAAAAATGAGTTGCCTAAATTTACCCTTTTTAAGCAGTGCTTTGTCTTAAAAAGGAAAGTGGTTTTTTTTTAATTTTTAAAGCAATACTAAAGAAAAAAAACCACTAAGGAAAACACAAGCCTAACCTTTATAACATTAAATATGAATGGAAATACATTCCACTAAGATTTAAGAGAGTAACACTGAATAAAATGTCTGTTGAATATTAGAAACTTATATAAAAGTAAATATGCCTACCAAAGCAGAGTGAGACCCTATTACAAAATTCGTCCATTTATTAGGTGAATTTTAAAAAGTCAGAGTTATAATCATGATTTCAGATGAATAAAAAGTAAAAATTAATAACATTAATCAAAACAAGAAAGCAATATTATGCATATATGCTTAAGTCAAAGGTTTTTATCTTGAGGTTCACAGATGGATTTTAAAGGGTTCATTAACTCAAATGGTAAAAAATTATAACTTTATCTTTATTAACGTCAAACTGAAATTAGAATTCCCTTCAATTATTTAAAAATATCATTCTGAAAAGGGGGTCCATAGGTTTCACCAGACTGCCAAGTGTCCCATAACAAAAAAAAGTCTCAGAACTTCTTTCATAAAGGAACAATCAATAGACAGTGAATCAATGCACCAAATGGCCTACATCAAATTAATTAAATACGGGTTAAGTTAACTGAATAGCAAGATAAACAGATAGATAGATAATAGACAGATAATAGATAAATAGACAGATAATCCTGTCAGGAGACTTTAATATTCCTCTCTCAGAATTTGACAAAATTAACAGAAATACAGAAATGAACAAACTTTAAGAATTTAGAGCTGAAAGACTCATGGTATCTTTTGAATGGGAATGTTTTAATACATATACATAAATTATATATTATGCTAATATATAACACTTATATAGAGATATATTTGCACATACACACATATAAACTGTGCACACATACATATGTATGTAATACCTTTAGAAAAATAAATCATATTCTATGGTGCAGAGAAATCACAAGGAAATAAAGAAATATTAAACATATCCTTTACATATTGTAATGCAGTAAAAATAATAATACAAGGAGCACAAAGAAATGGGTGTAGATCTAAAGGCAGACTTATAATAACAACCTATGTTTGTCAAAAGTTTTTCCTAACCCAACTGCTGCTCATTCATGAGAATTCAGAGGTGACCCATTGCTTCTCACAGTGTTGGTCCATTAGAGATATCTGGAAAATGAAATTGAACTCCATGAAACCCAGACATTCTCAGGCCAATGAGTACAGCAAGTTCAGCAAGTTATTTTTGCAGACTTAAATCTTTTATTTGATCTGCCTTAATACCAGTATTCTAGATCTTCATTCTGATCCTGACCAGTTGATTCCATCTCTGTTTTCTAATCCTGCTGATTTATCCTTTCCAATCAAATGCCTACAAATAGTTTCTCCTATCCTTTAAAATTCCTCCCTCTATTCTATCTTTCCTCTTTCTCAACCAATCTCCCTGAAAAATATTTCTATGCTCACTGCATCCTTTTCATTTCATCTCATTCTGCAATCTGTCCGATGTCATCATTCAGTTGGAGCCTCTGTTTCCACAAATACCAGTGATCTTTTTATTGCCAGGTCTAGTGGGTTTTTCAGTCCTTTTTGACCTCTATGTTGACTCCATGCTCCTCCAGGATATTGTCTCCTCTCTGGGTTTTTGTTTTGATCTTCTTTGAACCTTGTACTGATCTTTCTTGAGTCTCCTATCCATCTGACTGCTCCTTTTCAGTCACTATGGGATCATGCTTCTTATCATACTCCCTAATATTCGATCTACCAAGGGCTCTCTCCTGGGTTCTCTTCTTTTCTCTCTCTTCATATTCTCTGAATGATCAGCTCCTATTTGAATTAGTATCTCTGCACAGATAGAGAGAGAAAGAGAGTGTGCGTGTGTGTGTGTGTGTGTGTGTGTGAGAGAGAGAGAGAGAGAGAGAGATAGAGAGAGAGAGATGTAGTAGAGAGAGATGTGCATGATGTATGCATCTATAACTACATCTGTAAAGCAACTCATCTCCTTAACTCCTGAGCTATACACAACCACTTATTTATTGGAACTTTCAAACGACATGTCCTCTATGCATCTTAAACTCAACATGTCCAAAACAGAACTCATTATCTTTCCCAAGACCTACCCTTCTGAACTTCCTTATTCCTTCTGAGGTCACCACTTTTCTTCTAGTCACTCAGGTTCACAACCCTAGTATTATCCTCAAGTTTTTACTTTTGTTTACTCTATATTTCAATCAACTGTCAAAACTTCTCAAATATCTACTGTAATACCTCTGAAATATATTTCCTTATGTCTATTTACATAGCCACCACTCTAGTTAAGGCCTTTATCATTTCTTGTCCATACTAATGCAATAGTTTTCTAATTGATCTCCTTGTCTATAGTCTCTCCCCACTTTTTAAAAATACATTTTAAAATATATTTTATTTCATTAAATATTTCCCAATGATGTAAAACTTTTCAACATTCTTTTTAAAAAATTTTGAGTTCCAAATTCTCTTCCCTCCTCCTACCCCTCCTCTAGTCCTTGGTAAGGCAAACAATATGTTATCAATTATATATGTGAAATCTATTCTATTTTCTATATAACCACTAAAGTAATTTTTCCTAAAGTATAGATCTAAACACGTTACTTCCATTGTCAATAAACTCCAGTCGTTTCCTATTAACTTAAGGATCAAATATTTTACATTTAAATCTTTTCTCAACCTGGCTATATCCCACCTTTCCAGACTTGATGCACATTACTTTCCTCCATTTACTCCACAGTCCTGCCAAACTAGCTAATAACTTCCCGATAACTCTTTTCTGGCAGCAATACCATCCATGATTTTTCTAATTATTCAATATGTTTCTATCTTTCAGTGAGCTTGTAAATTGATTTCTCAGTGCTTTCAAAATTGTGTTGCATCTGCAATATTTCTTCTGTGTGTATTTGATCTGGTCTAACTAATTTTTCTAACTTCCTTTTGCTAGATACTATTTCTTCCTCCTTACAGAGAAAATCAGAGACTGGAGCTAATAAAGTCCAAAAAGAATTCACTCTCATTAGTGGGAAAAAACAAGCTTGATATAGAAATTCTGGTAGAGTTATTCAATTTATTGCCCATGTATTCTAATTCCTTCCAGTTTCATCTATAAATTTTTCTGGGATCATCTGTTTTAGTTAGATTCACACCAAACTTTCTGCAGATTCATTTTCATTTCCACTACTCTAAATTATTTTTTTAGATGATGCTGTCTATAACATCCTACCATTTTTTCTTGTAGCGCTTTATAGTTGAGTTTATTTTCTGAAACAGCATTGCCCTTCACTGTCACGTCTCTATACAGCAATAAGATATCTAATGTTTAATGCTAGAGAAATTTTTGAATTCCCTTGACCTCCTAGTTACAGTAATTACTTCACATTGGTTAAACCTCTATAAGGAATGATGATAATGAGTATCAGTGTGTTTTCATTTCCCATTTTGGGGACATCAGTGGCTTGTTTAAATATTCAATTAAATTGAACAAATACTTATTAGGTGCCTGCCCTGTGCTAGGCACTTGGAATATAAATACAAAAATGAAATAGTCCTAACCCTCAAGACACATTCTACTGAAGAAAGAAAGTATGTTCACAGATAAATAAGTATAAGAGTACCACTTATCATGTGTTATACTGGCATTATTCATAGGAATAGACACTAAAATAAAAAAAACAGTTTTAGAAAGAAATTTATTAGGTTATTTTGTAGAGAAGAACAAATCACAAAGAAGATATGGCTCCCTCTCCTCAGGTTCTGAAAGGTGTACACTATATAGAATTCAGAAAAGTGCACAATGATATTTGCTTGATTGACCTTATATAGGCAGGAAATAGTCTCAAAGAGAAGGGAAGTTTGAAGTGTATAACAACAGGTAAGTTAGTTTATTTGGGGGAACCCAAAAAACCAGTTTGAGTGGACCAAAGAGAAGACCTGGGTGTGGGAACAAAACCAAGAATGTTTGGGGTGGATCCAGGACTTGGGAAAACCCAAAATACATTGTAGCCATCTCCAGCATTCCTAAAGAGTTAGTGAGGCCAGGGCAATATTCTGAGCTCAAACAATGTCTAGCGACATAAAGTTAGGTTTAAACAATATTAGTAAATGATCAATAATAATCCACAGTAGGTATTTTTTTCATAAATCATTTGAACTAAGTGATTTCTAAGGCCTTTTCCAAATTTCAAATTATATGAGTCTATGAATATATGTGTGTGTGTATGTATGTTTGTATATATGTGTGTTAATTTGGAAGGGTGATAAAAAGAGACATTAGAAACTAAGGGTGACATCTAATCTAAGCTTTTAAAGAAGCAAGGGGTTCCAAGCAAAGAAGGTTAGAGAGTATTGAAGCATATTTGAGACTCTGTGAAAGGCACCAGAGATAGGAGTCAGACTACTGCGAATAGAAAAGAGCAAGTATCTCAGTTTGTTTGGAAGGGAGAG
>JAQQSW010003390.1:0-14704 GCA_028646575.1 Pseudocheirus occidentalis | reverse complement strand
CCACTTCTCTTATTTGGTTTTCAAAGTCCTTTTTCAGTTGATGTATAGCTAGTAGGCATTCGTCCAGTGTCTTGGAAGCATTTGGTGAGGGAGTTCTGACTGAGTTGTCTTCCTCCCGCTCCAAGATTTGTTCCTTTTTGTCCTCAAAAAAGGATTCTAGAGTTTTATTGCTGTTCTTACTTTGCTTCCTTTTCCTCATGTTGGCCAGTCTATCAATTGCTTGGTTTTTTAGCTCTGTGGAACTCTGCTTCCTGGAGGGGGAAAGCTCTGTCCCAATCGCTGGGGCTTTCATAGCTACCAGAGCTATTAGTGGGGTGCTGCACCCTCTCCCTCAGGCTCACTGAAAAGCACACCCCAGGACCACCATCCAAGACCATGATCCAGATCCAGGCTGCTCAATGCAAGATCCCTTGGCCCTGATTGATTGCCTCAGCCTTCCCTGCTATCTGCAGGCTGGGAGCTCTGAAGTAGGCCAGTGGAGGCCGCTGCTTCTTTCAGCCGTTCCTGCTGCCACAGCTGCCTCCTGCTGCTTCCTTGCCCTGGGAGCAGTTTGGCCAGACTGCTCTTCTCCACCAAATTTAACAAAATCCACTGACTTTTCTCTTAGCCTTTTTGTCTTCTGGCCTGATAAATGTGGTAACTGTGCCTCCAGT
The DNA here is from genome assembly GCA_028646575.1 of Pseudocheirus occidentalis. Lineage (NCBI taxonomy): Eukaryota > Metazoa > Chordata > Mammalia > Diprotodontia > Pseudocheiridae > Pseudocheirus > Pseudocheirus occidentalis. The sequence goes on along the minus strand of JAQQSW010003390.1, from coordinate 14,051 downwards.
GCAGCTGATCTGCTCTCCTATTGACTTGGCTCTGCCCAATGCCCTGAGGCCTGGCCGGCTAGGTTTCAGACTGCTGAGAAGAGCCCCACCTGCTGAGCTGCCTGCAGCAACAGATGTGTTTTCTGTATTTTGGAGAGTTTTGGAGCTCGAAAATTTGTTTAGAATCTCATTTCATGAGTTTTTAGGGTGGTTGTGTGGGAGCTGTGGTGCTTTGCTGCTTCTACGCCGCCATCTTGGCTCTGCCCCTGATGTGTTTGTTCTTAATGTTGAACTGCTTCTATTGATCAGTATCCTCATAAATATCAGTATTGATATAAAGACAGAGAGGACAAGGGAAATTAATTTATAGAAGACCTGTCATATAATGAGGAGAAGATAAGGAATAGCTGATGAGACCTCGTAAGATGATATGCTATTTTTTCATAGATTGAGGAATAAAATGAGAATATGGAAAAATGAAAAATTTGATAATTAAAATGAGTTTTAGACAAATAGATTTGAAGTCTTTCATTTCAATTTGAAAACTGTGTCATCCAGATTTGGTGAGAATTTTAAATGTCATCCACTCCAAGTCTTCATGCAGTATGGAAATCTGCCCTCCAACATAACCAATAATTGGTAATCTGACCTCTGCTCAAAATATTTTATTACTAATGAGCTCACTACCTAACCAGGTAGCTTGCTACTTTTTTCGACATCTTTAATCGTCAAAAGTTTGTTTCTTTTCCATTGAGCTGAATTCTGTCTCCTTATAACACCTCTAAATTGGCCTCTTTTCTGTCCTATGGGGTGATATATTAAAGTCTAATCCCTTTTCTATATACTTTTAAAACTATGGTTCTCCTCCATAACTCTTGTTTTATCCAAGCTAAATAGTTGGAACATCTTCTATTAATCCCCTTATAGTTTCAGGTCATCTTATCTTTTTGGTCACTAACCTTTGAACCTGCTCCACTTTGTTAATTCTCCTCTCAGAATGTGTCACTCAGAACAAAATACACTCTCTAGGAGGAACTGAAATACTGTTGTACATTACCTTTATTCTGAACTCTCTATTTTTATGAATGTATCTTAACATTAAATTAGTGTTTTTGGCTGCCGTATTATTTTATGCATTGAATCATAAAATCACATAACCCTGGGCTTGACTGGAAGCAAACTTGGAGAATTTCTACTTCAGCTGTCATCCAAAGATTAATTCCTTGTATATTATCCCTGACAAATGGTCAGTCAGTTTCTTTGCACATATTTCTGAAATCAAGCTACCCTGTGTCTACTGTGTTGATCTTATCCACTAGCCTAGGGATTTTTTTCTTTCAAAAACAAAGGAATTCAAATGAACATTTGTTTGATATGACTTGTTCTTTTTTTTTTGGCTTTTTGGAGGGCAATTGGGGTTAAGTGACTTGCACAAAGTCATACGGCTAGTTAGTATGTCAAGTGTCTGAGGCTGTATTTGAACTCAGGTCCTCCTGACTCCAGGGCCAGTGCTCTACTCAATGTACCACCTATCCACCCCGATATAACTTGTTCTTAAGCTAGCTACTATGGCTCCTAATAATCTTTTCCATTTCTAATTGTTCAGAAGCCATTTGTTTATTTACCTATTCCAGAATTTTTCCAATAATAGGCATAAGTCCACTAATCTATACTTTGGGTAATTCTATTTCTTTTCATTTTTGTAAACCAGGACAAAATGTGCCCATTTACCACATAGTAATACCTTTCTGATTTTATGGTTCCTTTAAGGAACTGGAATTCAGTAGTCATAACTACATAATCCTTCAGTGCTCTGAAGTATCATTTGTTCAGGTTAAGTGACTAGAACTAATTGATAGGAGTTACATGATTTTACTTGAGTTTCCTTCTCAAACATTGTTCTCTCCTTTCCTGTAGTAATTCTACCTAAATTCTGAATTCTAAAATTCTAAACACTACCTAAAATTCTACCTAACAATTCCACCTAAAAGAGATGTTAGCAAAAGGCATTTGACGTTCTGTCCTTAAAGTCATCTACTTATTTGAATCTTCAGAGGAAAGGAAAACACAAATACTCCATGTCATGTCACCAAATTAAAAAGTAAAGGCAAAGGAGGGAAAAATCTTTATCTGAGGTCCAAAGGTCATGATTACATAAGAGAAACAAATGTTCTGCATGACTTCTACATACAACACTAGCATTTCTGTACCATTTTGAATTAGGCATATTTAGAGGAGAAATGACTGGTCTATATGGCCTGGACTTCCTTCAAAAGCACAACACAAAATACCAGCTTGAAAAGGAGTAGTATCATACCTGACTGTTAATGAAAATAAAGGCTCTATTTCAATATAACCAGGGCACTCAATGAATCTTTCCATATGTCTTTTGAGCTTGCAGAATTATCACATTGATAAATAACAGGTAACAACATTATGCTATTTTGGACATGTTTGCTCTAGTTGGTATTTTTTTTCTTTGTGAAAGGAACCCTATTAAACTGATGTATGAAATAAGCAAAGTTAAATCTTTCCATAGCAACAGACCATTCTAAATATACAAGCCAGATGGAATCCTACCTTATATACCACTGCCTTTTAAAAATAGTCTGGATTCAATATATGGACCATGGTAGAACATAACTTTTCACTCTTACCATGACTTTTCTCTATTAACTTTTCAAAATGATCAGTTAAATTGCAGCATTGTGCATGTTGCCATGCCAATAAATTAATCATTACCATAAGACACTTAAATGTTAAGAGTGGTCTGCATCTCTAATCCCTAATATCAACCAGAAAGGTCTGGTCAAAAATTTGGCAGCACGTCACAACGAGAACTGTATATGTATCCTTTCTCGTGGTTCTTTCTTTGGGTTTCTTGGAACTCTAATTGAGGCTACAATTCTGAATATACTTGTGTGTTTGAAAACTTAGGTAGGCAATCATGTAGTGGTGATTAGGGCAAGTACAATTTTAGGTTACCCAGTCTCATTTGATTGGGTCCTCACTGTTACAAACTGGTCCTTTTACTCTTCTCTGATAGGAAGGCTTGGATTATGATATTCCAGAGGGCCAAGGAGTTAGAATTACAACCAAGAATCACATACCCAGAAAACTGGAGTATAATACTTTGGGGGTAGAAATGGACATTCAGTGAGATAGAGGACTTTCAAGCATTCCTGATGGTAACTGTCAAATAATTTGTCAGAAGGAAATGATAGAAGTCCCCTTGCTGGCACTGTACACAGGACTCTTGCATTGCCCATACTTGGATCTGGATTATAGTCCCAGGGTGACAAGGAGCACTAACACATCAGATCTTGTGATTACAGGACAGATATGACCCTGATTACAGTTCCAGGGAAGAAAAGCATACTTGTGTTATCTCAGACCAGAGAACAGGGCAGAAGAGTAGAAAATATACCTTTGCTTAGATTATACAACCTGAGAAGAACTGAAAGTTTACAGACCCCCATAACTAACTCTGAAAACAGTTGCACAAAAATTCTGAAGCAAACTTGAGACAATTCCCCCTCCACCCTGGGAACAAAGCCTACCTTTAACATAAAATTAAAATGCAAGAAATAGGTTGGGAAAAATAAGCAAGCAAGGCAAAACAATCATGACTATGGCAAAAGGGAAGATCAAAACATAAACTTAAAAGAAGTCAACCAAGTCAAAACTACAACTACAAAACTACAATTCAAAGCCTCAAAGAAAAATGTAAATTGTTCTCAGGCTGTGGAAGAACTGAAAAATGATGTAAAAAATCAAATAAGAGAGGTAGAGGGAAAAAGGAGGAAATAAAGGAGAGTGATGAAAAAGGTCATAATAAATAAAACAACACCTTTGCACATAGACAAAAAAATACGAAAAAACAAACAAACAAAAATAACAGGTCAAATGATGGAGGCACAAACTATAATGAAGAGGAAAATGCCTTAAAAAATATGATTGACCAAATGGGGGGAAAATGTGGAAAAATTCACTAAAGAAAAGAACTCCTTAAAAAGAAGAATTGACCAAGTGGAAAGGGTACAAAAGATCAATGTGGAAAGTAATTCCTTAAAAATTAGAATTGGGCAAGTGGAAACAAACTAATGACATCATAAGACATGGAGAATCATTAAAGTAGAAAACAAAGAAGAAAATGCAAAATACCTCATTGGAAAACAATTAACCTGGAAAATGGATAGAGGATTACAAACAAGAATCACCTATCCAGCAAAACAGTATAATCCTTCAAAGGGAAAAGTGGATATTCAATGAAATAGAAGACTTTTAAACAATCCTAATGAAAAGACCAGAGCCAAATAGAAAATTTGGTTTTCAAATACAAGACTGAAAAGAAGTGTAAAAAGGAAAACAGAAAAGGCAAATAATAAGGAACTAAATAAGGATAAGCTTTTCTACATGTGAAAATCTTGTAACTCCTAAGAACTTTCTCATTATTAAGGCAATTAGAAGCAATGTACATAGACCAAGAGCATGTGAATGAGCTGAATACAATGGAATGATAGTTAAAATATTAAAATTAAGGGATGAGAAAGAGGAATGCAGCTGGGAGAAGCAGAAAGGGAGAAGTGGAATGAGATAGATTATTTCACATTAAGGAAGCATGAAGAGCTTTTACAGTGGAGGGGAAGAAGGTGAAGGCTTAAACCCTACTCTCATCAGAATTGGCTCAAGGAGGTAATAATATAGACACTTAATTGAGTATAAAACTCCATCTGAACCTACAGGAAAGTAGGAGGTAAAGGGAGAAAAAAGAAGGTGGAGGGGCTAAGAGAAGGGAAGGCAGATTAGGGGAGGAGATAGTAAGAAGCAAAACACTTTTGAGGCTGGACAGGGTGAAAAAAGAGGAAGAAGCAGAATAAACAAGAGAAAAACAGGATGAAGGGAAATACAGTTAGTAATCATAATTGTGAAAAAAAATTATAGCCAAGTTTCTCTGATAAAGGCTTCATTTCTCAAATATATGGGGGGAAGTTCTCTATTTTTTCATGACATGACTAATGTGGAAATATGTTTTGTATGAGTGCATATGTATAAAATGTATCAAATTGCTTGCCTTTTCAATGAGGGGGTATGGAAGGGAGAAAGAATTTGGAACTTATTTTTATAAATGAATGTTTAAAATGTTTTTGCATGTAATTGGGGAAAAAATAAAATACTCAACAAAATATTTTAAGAACTATGTATTACTATAATTGTTGTCCTTTGTAACCCTATAAGAATGGAACTCCTAGACTTTGCTAGACTTTGTGTCAGTGTCACAAAAGAAGGTGAAGAACCCATCTTCTAAGGGCTTGTCCTTTTGATCACCCACCTTTCCCCCTGACATTCAATGTCTTATTAACAACTGACTCCTTCACTGGTCACCATAAACATGTTCAGATATACCTCATACTTAGAAAAGAATAAAAATACTAACTATTATGTTATATCTCCTTCTGCTTTGATACTCTAACTTCTTTATACAACAAGATGTCTTTAGAGAAAGCTGTGTGCATGCCATACTTCCATTTCCTTTCCCACAATTTAGTTTTATATCTCTTTCAACTTGACTTCCAACCTTACTACTCAACTGAAATTATCTTCAAGGTCACCAAAGATTTCTTTACTGATAAATCCAATTACATGTTTTTCCTTTCTGCTCTCGTTCCCCTTAACCTCTCTACAGCATCTCAGACTGATGACTATCCCTCTCTCTCTTGATATTCTCATTCCTGGGTTCTCATGATACTTCTTTCAGGATTCATCTTCTATCAGCAGGTTAACATGTATGTGTATAATACATATATGTGTATAATTACATACAGATTATATATATATATATATATATAATGCAAGGTTATTTGGATGAGAGGCCACCAGCACCTGGCTTTAAACACACACATGTGAATTAAAAAATACATATGTACATGTATTTCATATATGTATTATATTAGTATATGAGTGACTTTACTCAAGTAGAAAATTTCTAATTATGCCAATTTCCTTAGTCAAACCAATATCCTTTCCACAAGTGATCAAATTGTTATCAATTTAAGTGTACAGTGGCTGCAATATGATACTTTGTAATAAAAAAGAAAATATGAAATTAATCTAATACTTCTATGAGTACAAGGGCTAATTCATACAAAAATAAAACACAAACACACATGATTTTCATTTAATTGTCAGACTAGTTGACCTTTAAGGTTTCTTGCAACTCTTAAAACTCACACAGATGTTAATAGCTGAGGAAAAACCATTCTAATTTCAGAATCTCACCTCATATGTTGTTTCCATGAGGCCAAAACAATGAATCACTTTAGTCAAAAACAAACATTCAAATTAGCGGTTTGGCATTATGTAGACCAAACAAGCTATTGATTGAGTGAACTTTTTCCACTTTGTATTTTGGATTTATGTGGAAACATGCTTATGCAATGCCTGCTTTGGGGTTGATATGGGGCAACTCTCTCTGCTCTAGTTGGAAATCCCACTGTGCAGTTAGAAATGTTAGTCTTTTAGACTATTAGCATTACAGCTTCTAAAAGACCAGCTTCCAGGGCATAGACATAGGATCCAAACTGAAGTGTGCCTCTAAATTCACATCCAAATAAATGAATTCAGAGATGTTTCCTTAGATTAGTATCTTTTCAATGTAAATATTTTTTAAAATTGCATTATGTTCATGTATAATCATGATCAATTAAACACATTTCCACATAGTTTTTTTATTCCTTTACTACACAGTTATTATGGTTTTTTTAAAAGATGAACAAACATTCCATTGTTTCCTTTCATCAAAAAAATGCCATGAAAGTCATGATTCTTATTTTACTTCATTCTAAATTGTATGTGGATTCATTGTGCCAATAAACATCATTTTTACAAAGAAGACATTAAGTTTATATTCAGAGATTTGATCCATGGTACACCTGAGATTGAAATATAAAATTATTTTACTGTTTGGCTATATTAGGATTTTAAATGGAAAGCTGATAAAGACATAATTAAAATCTTATAAGTTAAGCACATTTCATGAATTAATAATCTCTAGTTCCTTCTATCCTTCAAAAATTATTTCTTAAAATCCCCACTACGTTAGGCAATTACCCTTCTCAGGGTCAGCCAGGCACCTAAAGGGTCCATCTGGAAAACTGAGATAAGGGCCTATGGTTCAGTTTGAACAGCTGTTGAACGGAGCCATTAAGAACAGGGCAGAGAGGAACCGGTTACCTTGTGACACTCACAGTGGCAAAGAGGGATTTATCTAGTGTATTTTACAGCAAACCTTTGGATACATTTTCCTCTTTTATTTTATATACCTCTATTCTCATTCAGTTTCAAAAATGGAAACATGGTCATGATATATGTGTCAGATGATGCTTTGGAAAATTGGCTATGCTTTTTCTGACTGGCAAAAGATATTAAATGAAAGATGTTTTCATTGACAATTAGTTGCCTAAAACATGTTGGATAAATCATTTTAATTCAATTATGGGTCAAGAGCGCTATTAGTTTAATTCAAAGATTTTTTTTCCAACTTTTAACTGTCTATGATACCATATTGTAGATCTTGTGAACTCAATCCTTCTTTTTTCAAAATTTTATTTATTTCCTCTTAGGAAGCCTCCTCTGGAATTCCAGGGGAAAAGCATCTTTGTTTATGCCACTCCTGAGCTTTACAGCAGTGTAAAAAGTAACAACATCCATTAAATGAAATTACCATGCTAATACTCTTGCTGTTTCAACATGGTATCATGGACACAAACATTGAGTCAAGGAGATTTTTTGGCATAACCTTCACAAACACAACAAAAATGTTTTTCAGGATAAGAACATCTTTATTGTAAGTGTAGTCATCTGGAGGGTTTGGAAATCTTAGACCTGCTAATCCTGACTCCCGGGGTTCTAAAAAAAGTTTGGATCCTATCAGAGAAGCCACTGCAATATTTAAAATGAATCCTTAATTTCTAAATTTAATTCTAAATGTCTGTAAAAATTAGTTCTGAATACTGGTGAATTAAGAAGTTACAAAATTGTGTATATGAGAGAGACAGACCAACAGATAGAGACAGAAAAAGCAAGCATTATGTAACAAGTCACTATGATGAACCATAAGTAATTTTTAAGATATATGCGGTTCAAAAAATATATTCAGTCGCTTGATGGAAGGAGACCCCATGCTGATAAATCACATGAAACATATGAATCACATATCTTTGATAGCCAAAAAGACAGTGTATTGATAGGCAGAAAGGTGGAAAGATAGGGCAGCAGGATGACATAGCAGAGAGAGTACAGCTCTCAGAGTTAGAAAGACCTGATATCAAAACCAGTTTCAGATGTGTAATAGCTATGTGACCTTGGATGAGTGTCACTTAGCTTCTCTTTGCCCCAGTGCATTCATTTGTCAACTGAAGATGAGAATGGCACCAACTTCCCAGGCTTGTTGTAAGGGCCAAATGACATATGTAAAGAATTTCGCAAATACACGTGTTGGCTGTTAGTTCTAATCTGCTGATAGAAATAAATGTGTATGTTATGGACCAGGGAGACATTGTTAGGCCATGGACAGCACTTAAGCACTGGCAAATTCTAGTGCCTGAGATCTTTCATGTATATGTAAAAGGTAAGTTTTTAAAATAAGTACAAGTACTGTATTGGAATAATTCTTTTTCATCATGGACATTGTTTCTGAACATATTTTGTCATCGTACATTATGTCTATACCTTTAGTACAAAACTCTATTTACATAGCCATACAATCTCTTTTCCAAATAGTGCTTTCAATCTATGTCATCATACCTGTCAATCAGTTCCTTTCACTAAGCAATCAGATTGCCAATGTAGGAGGTTGGTTACAGGAACAAAACAATTGTAATAAGTTCAACTACTACTATGTGATTTTTAAATGACGGCCAATCAAGGCTGACATTGAACACGCTAAATTCCTGTTTAAGGATCCCCCAAACACTGATTACTATCCTCTTTTCTTTTCACTTTCAGTCAGTTTGGAGACTAGGAATTTTCTGTAGGTACAGACTTTATAGATTAGCTTATCTAATCTAAATGGTATTTGATGAGGTCATTGGAAATGTAAAGTATTTTTTAATAAAATTATTAATATTCTGGGGTCAAATGTTATGCTTTCAAAAGATAGATATCTATCAGAAAAGGGCAAAATCAGGTGGTAAAAATACATCCTACATATCATTCCTATTGTTTTGTCTGCTACTGAAATTATAGTGAAAATGTTTTCAGGCAGCCTACAAGGGATGAATTTATATCACAATACTTTTATTTAACTACCAAAAAAAAGAACAAGTACTTTACTCACCTGTGCAATAGAACATTGAATATTGAATATAAAGAAATAAGAACAGGATGGTTGATTTAAAAAATAAAACACTTTGTCCAGAACGCCTTCTGCCACTGCCTAAAACAATAGTTTTCTTTTTTCTTCTCTAAAGAAAATGTGAAATCCACATTTTAAAATATGATATTTAAAGAAGAATGCATTTATTTTCAGCTTCTGGCTAATGAAAAGATTTTTATAGTGTTTCTAGCCTTAATTAAACTGGGTCTCAGGAATACTGTAAGTCAAGGAGAGGAACTTTTGCTTTTGGATTTCACCTGAAAATTCATTTGAAAATCTGGGTAATTTTGGAGACTGATTCCTGACCATCTATACATATTCGAAAGCCTTTGGTGTACTACTATAAAAAATTAATGTCTAGAAATATTATTACTGTATTCTGAAAAATATAGATAGTTTACAATTCCTTTCTGAAGCCAAGATTAATTAAGCATTGCTATTCAAGCCTTGGTTATGATACATTGCAACAATTTTGGGAGAATGGTTTTCCTAAACATATGCAGCCAGTTTGTGCTACTATATTATGAAGCTATTAAGCAAATATCTGGAAATTCATCAGACTAATGAACCTAATTACGGGGATTTCTCTTAATGCACAATGGAAACAGAAACCTACATTTATGTATAGCCTGCTCAAGACCCTAAAGGTTTCATATTATAAATCTATTAGGAGAAATCATTTGTAAAGACACATTGAAACCATGAGCATGATAGGCATGCTGTGGATGGAAGAAAAAAAGCATGTCTTTTTTTCACATCGACCACATCCATTCTTTAGAAGTCTCTGCTTTTTAAAATAGCATGAGCAATTAACCCACAGTATGAGGTAAACTTCTAAAAAATATATTTAAAAAAATACTACTGCATTTCCTTTTGTGTCTAGGGGAAAACAAAGCTGTTTAATGTTTGACAAGGCCACACATAGATCCTGTAGAGAACATTATAAGGTTTATAATTGAATATTTATGGAACTCTATCAATTTTCTCAGTATTGCCCACTTGGAAAAGTTATAAGACCTTGTTCTATTTTGGCCTGTTGATTCAAAACATACATGGTGTAGGGAGGGAGGAATTGTTTTATATTTCTGATTGGGGGAAAAGTCCCAATTACACATAGGTTAATAATGTATCACCAGTGAGAATGGAGGGCTTAGCATACACTGAGTCCACAGAATGTTCTTCTTTAACCCTCATTCTCCAGCTCTTCAGAACCTTTCTATGGTTTCTCCCATACTCTCTTCCTTAAATTCTTTCTCAGAGGAAGAGCTTCACCTCTCCTCAGGGGAAAGCACTCTGAGTGTGCTCTTCACCCCACACAGTCCTTGCTCATTTATTCTCTTGCTCCATTGATCATTCCCATGTTTTATCTTTTCCACCCTGGGTCCTTTCCCTGTGCCTACAAAGATGCTCCAGACTTCATATTCTTTTTAAAAAAGAAGAAAAGTCGTATCTTTCATTGATAATCCTGCAATAACCTCCTAATTATTAAATGCTTTCTCTGTCCCAACTTTTGCTGATCTCATTACAGCATTTGACACCATTGTCTATGCCTTCATTAATACTTTTTGGTACTTTGGTCTCTAGTAGAACATTATCTCTTGATTTTTTCTAATTTTTCTATGTCTTTCATTGATTTCTCTTCATGTTCTTGTCCCCTTACCATAGAACTCCCATGGAACTCCATCCTTGGTTCTTTTTTTGCCTTCTTCCTCTACATTGTTTTCCTTGGCAAAATCTTACCTACTCCCACAACTTCAGTTATTAACTATATATAGATGACTCATCAGTCTATATATCAGCTCTGAATCCACCGTTAATTAAATACAAATTAAAATATTAAAATATAATAATTAATACATAATGTCTTAGGCTGTCATTTAATGTTTTGTACTATATCTCTCCAATTTACTTCTCTATCCTTATTTCACACAGCTTAATTCACGTGCCTATTAATAAAACCAAACTGAACTATTTCAAGTTCTTCATTCTTGTCATGCTGCTTCCCATCTCCACATATTCACACATGTCATTAGCCTTGCTTAGACTGGATCCCCACCTCTCACCCTAACACCCATATCCTTCTTCCCTAACTCAGGCACCACACTCTCTGTAATACTTTCATTGACTATACCAAATAAAAAAGAACCCTCCCATCTTAAATTCTCATGTCATTCTACTTAACCTCTCCTAATCATGTAATCAATTACAAGATATGTCATTAAAGATGTTCAGTGGGGAGCTAGAATTGTGTGGACTTGGGAAGATTGGAGGCACCTGAGGTGGAATTATGTGGACCCAGATATGGGGAAAGATTTTTTGAGCATCGTTTTTATAGAAGTAGCAGCTACAGGTCTGGAAGTGATTATAAATAAGTATGACATAAAGATGAGGAAGACAAAATAAATGAAATAGAGAGAATTATTAGGAAGAAAACTAGGACTGTAAGTGTAATAACCAGTATTCTCCCCAAATATGACTGACTTGAATGATAACACAGATTTGAGGTTCAACACAGGTGTCAGTCCACATCTACATAAAACCATAACTCATAAGCCCCAGTGATTTATTTCCTTTCTTAGAAGGTACAGTCAATGATTATTTAGAACTACTTTAATTTTAAATAATAATTCTATGGGGAAAGAGTTAAAGGGAAGAAGTAGGAAGTCAATGATAGGGTCAAGAATTAAGACAAATTAACAAACTTTTTAGATGTAAGGATTAAGTTAGATGTTCTATATATAGACCCATATATTCAGATAATTCATCCAATCCAGGATGAATACTTTTATATTCTCAGATATTTGCTTTGCCAATCCATGTTCCCCTTTCCCCAACACCAAGACTCAGTGCATTTACTACAGTGTAGCTAGGAAACTTAAAATATATTTTGGGGGCAAGGGGTGGCAGTTCTAATCAAAAGCTATTGTCCTCTTTCAGAATGAATATGTATTTATCAATTTTTTAAATATTTTATGCAATAGTAGGAATATTATGAGAGGCAGTGTGGTGCACTGTAAGTAAATTGACCTGAAAAGATGAAAACCCTGGGGTCAGGAACTGCCTATTAGCTTTGTGACCATCTCAGTGCTTCCAGAAATTTGATTGAACTCTAAGTTAAAGATGGGATGCTGATCTGCATCTGCATCTCTCAACAGATTATAAAATGCAGCTACATAGTTTGGTGCAAGACTATAAAATATCTAAAATGTTAAAGTTGAGGAGTTCAAATCTTGTCTTATAGAAAATAGGGACCCATTGAAAGTTTAACAAGAAACTGTTAAGCAATGAGAGAATTGATGGGATCATTCCTAGATTTATAGTGCTTGTTTCTCCGTTTTCATTTTGTAGATACAACTATTAGCATATGTAATTATATCAGGTATATATTCAGAAAGAATGCTAATGACAAAAACCATGCTAAGAGTGAATTCTTAAAGAAAAGATTTATGCATTGAATTTGAAAGGTATTCCAAACTACAGTTTGAAAATATATCATTTTGAGGGGTGGAGCCAAGATGGTTGCATAATAGCAGAAAAGTTTCACAGCTCCCACACAGCCACCTTAAATACCCAGAAAATACGACTCTAAACAAATTTTAGGGCTCCCAAACTCACAAAAAGACAGAAAACACATCTCTTGCTGAAGGCAGCTTGGCAGGTGGGTCTCATTGCAGCAGGCTGGGAGCCAAGGGCAGCCCAGCCTGAAACCTCAGCCAGGCTCCAGGGCAGTTGGGAAAAAGCTGTAGCTTGAGTCTACAGGAGAGCAGATTGAGGCACCTGGAGCAATCCCCACATTTATCAAGCCAGGCAAAACAAGGTTAAGAGAAAGGTCAGTGGAATTCAAGCTGAATTTGGGGAAGGGGGGAGTGGTCTAGCCACACTGCCCCCAGGGCAAGAAAGCAGCCCGACCCAGCTGCTTCAGAGCTCCTGGCCTGCAGACAACAGGGGGGCCAAAGCAATTGATCGAAGGCCAAGGGCTCCTGCGTTGAGTGGCCTGGATCAGGACTGTGGTCTTTGGTGGTGGTCCTGGGGTGTGCTTTCATCAAGCCAAAGCTGGTGGGGGTGGCAGCTCCCCTCTAATAGTTCTGGCAGCTATGAAAACCCCAGCAATTTGGGACAGAGCTTTCCCCCCTGGAAGCAGAATTCCACAGAGCCAAAAAATCAAGCAATTAACTGACTGGCCAACATGAGGAGAAGGAAGGAAAGTAAGAACAGCAATAAAACTCTAGAATCCTTTTTTTGTGGACAAAAAGGATCAAAGCATGGAAAGGGAGGAAAACAACACGGTCAGAACTCCCACACCAAATGCTTCCAAGAAACATGAAGATTGTCTACAAGCCATGGATCAACTTAAAAAGGACTTTGAAAACCAAATGAGAGAAGTGGAGGAAAAATTGGGAAGAGAAATGAGAATGATGCAAGAAAGAGTCAACAACCTGACTGAAGAGAATAACACCTTAAAAATAGATTAACTCAAATGGCAAAAGAGGCCCAAAAACCCAATGAGGAGAAGAATGCCTTAAAAAACTGAATTTGCCAGATGGAAAAAGAATCTCAAAAGCATTCTGAAGACAATAATTCGTTCAGAATTAAAGTGGAGCAAGTGGAAGCAAATTACTTTATGAGAAATCAAGATGCTATTAAACAGTTACAAATGAAAAAATAGAAAGCAATGTGAAATATCTCCTTGAAAAAA
>JAQQSW010003389.1:0-14704 GCA_028646575.1 Pseudocheirus occidentalis | reverse complement strand
TAGGCAATATTTGAGGGTCTTGGAAGTGTTTGGTGTGGGAGTTCTGACTGTGTTGTCTTCCTCCCGTTCCGTGCTTTGATTCTTTTTGTCCACAAAAAAGGATTCTAGAGTGTTATTGCTGTTCTTACTTTGCTTCCTTTTCCTCATTTGTCTAGTCAATTAATTGCTTGCTTGTTTTTTTTTTAGCTCTGTGGAACTCTGCTTCTGGGGGGGGAGCTCTGTCCCAAATTGCTGGGGTTTTCACAGCTGCCTGAGCTATTAGGGGTGCTGCAGCCCCCCCCAGCTTTGGCTCACTGAAAGGGCACCCCAGGACCACCACTCAAGACCACAATCCATATCCAGGCCGCTCAACAGAAGAGCCCTTGGCCCTGATGGATTGCCTTAGCCCCACTGCTGTATGCAGGCTGGGAGCTTTGAAGCAGCCCAGTGGAGGCAGCTGCTGCTTTCAGGCATTCCTGCTGCCACAGCCAACCTCGCGCTGCTTCCTTGCCCTGGGAGCAGTTTGGCCAAACTGCTTTCCTCCCGCAAATTGAGAAAAATCCACTGACCTTTCTCTTTGCCTTTTTTTCTTCTGGCCTGATAAATGTGGAAAGTGTGCCTCCAGTGCTGCAGATCTGCTTTCCAATAGACTGGACTCCACCCAACCACCCTAGGGCCTGGCCGGGGCTTTGGGCTGGGCCGGCTGGCCATGACTCCCAGCCTGCTGCCATGAGCCCCATCTGCTGAGCTGCCTTCAGTAAAAGATGTGTTTTCTCTATTTTTGAGAGTTTTGGAGCCCTAAAATTTGTTTAGAGTCGTATTTTAATGGTATTTAAGGTGGCTGTGTGGGAGCTGCAAAACTTTGCTGTTTCTACTCTGCCATCTTGGCCCCACCCCTTCTTCTACTTATATTTTCCAGGAATTCTTGCTTGGTTTATGTCCAATTAGCTTTTTTTCTTCAGGGTTTTTTGGTAGCTACTTTTACATTGTTGTCTTCTTCTGAGTTTATGTCTTGGTCTTCCCTGCCATCATAGTATCTTTTAATAGTCAAATTACTTTGTTGTTGGTGTTTGTTCATTTTTCTAGACTATTCCTTGACTTTGAACTTTATGTTAAACTTGGGCTTTGCTCATGTGGGGATGAGGAGGTACTGTCCCAAGCTTCAGACTTTTTTGTGCTTCTATTTTCAGAATAAGTTTGGGCATCTGCAAGTTTTTGATGCTTCCAAGGTAGTGTGATTCTGGGAGAGTTATGGTTGCTGTTCTTTTAGTCTACACTCTGGTCTTAACCAAGGAAAGGCTCTTGGGCTCCTGCAGCTATGTGTACTAGAAATCCTCTCTGCTTAGGTCCTGTGACCAAGGCCCGTGTTTCCTTGTGGTAAGCACTTCTTTCCACCTTGGGATTATGACCCCAAATTATGGATAAGGCAATGCAATTGCCAGTCAGTGCCAATCTACCCGGCACTCTGGAAGTGTCTTCTCTAGTCTCTGTCTTACAAGTCTTCCAACTAAATTACTATCTCTGGCTCCCAAAGCTGCTTCTGCTGCAGCCACTGTTTCCGCTGCCATATGTTTGTATGGGATCCAGATAGTCTTTTATCATGCTTCCACCTTTGTGTTATAGACTTTTCATGCCTACCTCTTAAGTTTTCTTTTGCTGGAAAAATATCTCACTCTGAGTTTTGGGTTGGCACTGCCACTCCAAAACTTGATTTGAGGCATTATTTTAAAGTTATTTGAAGGTGAATATTTTAAGAAAGTTCAGCTGGGTAACTTCCCCCTAATCTGTTACCTTTGGTTCTACCTCTCAGGAGGTCCATTTCTATGAACCTTAATAATTCTATTCCAAGTGTGCCAAAATAACAGTAAGCAATTCCAGGACAGCAAGTGAGCCCATGTTTACTGTCTGGAGCTTTAACTATTCCAACAACTTGAATTATATGAGGCTGTAAAGCAACATTGAAATGTGTCCCGTAAAGGGAGCACCTCCAGTGGTGGTTGAGCTTGTCCTATTGTAATAGTAGATCTGATTTTAAATAATTAAAAATGATTTTCATTACCCTGGCTCCAGTAAAGAGACATCTGTGATTCTTGATGCTTTGGCATCAAAGTGACTTTAAGGGCAGTTGGTACTTAGCCTGCTAGATTCCAGGTGATGAGATAATCTCCAATGTATCCCCACCAATGGGAAAAGACTTTCAAAGTTTCATTGTTTATTTATTCTCCTTTGAAAATTTCAAGGGAAGTGGTCAATTCTTCCCTGTTAGGGTGGGAATCTTAGAATGACCAAGTATATAAGAGCAAACTGTAGCAATCTAATTGTCATCTGCTGCCAGCAATTGTGATAATAGTGTAGCTAAGACAGTTTCAAGTGGGTCAGAACATCCATAGAGTTCTTGCTGTAGCAATATAAAAATCTTCAAGTCATGTAGTTTAAGTCATGTAAATCACATTGGACTCAATGAGACCTTCTCAAAAAGCTTTCCATTTCTGTAATACTTTCTAAAGTTAATTTGTTTATTTTTAGTTGTTAACATTTGCATTTGTAAGACTTTGAGATCTAAAATTTTCCCCTTCCTTTACTTCCAAAGTGGCATGCAATTTAATATAGGCTATGTATTTATGATCATATTAAACACATTTCCACATTAGTCATGTTGTGAAAGAAGAAGAGAACATCAACGATAAAGAAAAAACAAAACAACAAAAGAAAGAGGAAATAGTAATGTTTCAATCTGCATTCAGGCCCCATAGTTCTTTCCTTCGATGTAAACAGCATTTTCTATCATGACTGCTTTGGAATTGTCTTAGATCATTTCATTGCTCAGAAGAGCCAAGTCTAACAAAGTCGGTCATTGCACAATATTGTTGTTACTGTGTACAGTGTTCTCCTGGTTCTGCTCACTTCACTCAATATCAGTTCATGCAAGTCTTTCCAGGTTTTTCTGAAGTCTGCCTGCTCAACATTTCTTATGGAACAAAATAGTATTCCATTGCATTCACATACTATAATTTGTTCAGCCATTCCCCAATGGACGGGCATGCCCTCAATTTCCAATTCTTTGCCACCACAAAAAGAGCTGCTATAAATATTTTTGTACATGTGGGTCTTTTCCCTTTTTTATGATCTCTTTGGGATATAGACCTCTAGTGTTGTTGCTGAATCAAAGGGTATGCATAGTTTCATAGGCCTTTTGGCATAGTTGTAAATTGTTCTCCAGAATGGTTGGATTGGTTAACCACTCCACCAACAACGTTCTAAAGTTTTGGTTTACCTACATCTTCTCCAACATTTATCATTTTCCTGTTTTGTCATTTTATCCAATCTGATAGGTGTGATGTGGTACCTTAGTGTTGTTTTAATTTGTATTTCTCTATGTGAGTATTAGCTTTAATTTCTTCCCCTAAAAACTGCCTTGTTCATATCCTTTGACCATTTATCTTTTAGGGAATGACATGTGTTCTTACAGATTTGACTTCAGTTCTCTATATATTTTAGAAATGAGGCCTTCATCAGAGACACTCTATAAAAATTGTTTCCCAGCTTTCTGCTTCCCTTCTAATCTTGGTTGCATTGACCTTTTTGTGCAAAACCTTTTTAATTTAATGTAATCAAAATTATCCATTTTGTATTTCATAATTTTCTCTATCTATTTTTTTGGTCATAAATTCTTCCCTTCTCCATATATCTCACAGGTAAACTATTCTGTGTTCTTCTAATTTGCTTATAGTTTCACTTTTCATGTCTAAATTTTTTACCCATTTTCCACACAATTAGGAAGCAGCTTTGATGTAAATAACATAGATTATTTTTTTCTAATCTTTATCACATAGTATATATTTAGACACAGTAGAATGTACATGCTTCTGCCTCCTTCCAGCTAACCTTCCAATACTGAAAGGAAAGAAGCCCCAACCTACAAAGCTGTAATTGTATTTACAGATAATTGAGATCTGTCTGTATGCTATGATATTAAAAATAGAAGTGTTTTATGAACATAGATTTTTAAAAGTTATTTTGCTTTCTTTGTTTGCACATTACCTACATTTTCCAAAATAGCCTCTTCCCTATTCCAGTAAGCCATCTCTAAAAACAAGGAATAAAAGTGCAAGAAAAAACAGTTTATTAAAAGTATCCAATTTATCTAAAAAGCTGACATTATATTCAGTGTTCTATATCCACCATCTCTCATTTGTGCAAAGAAGCAAAGGAAAGTTGCTTTCTCATATCTCATCTTTAGGGCCAAGGTTCGGCACTCTAATTTTGTATTGACTCTTCGCTGTTTTGTTATTTTTTTCTCAGTTTGCATTGTTTCAGTAATCATGTAGATTCTTTTTTTGGCGTTACTTCCTTCAGTCTGCATCAGTTCATCTAAGGCTTCCCATGCTTCTCTATGTGCATCCTTTATTACAGTATTCCATTACATTCATGGGCCACAACTCATTTAATGATTCCCCACTATACGACCATATTTAAATTTTAGTACAATTAATTTTAAATTAAATATAATTCATAGGTTCATAAATTGTAGCTTTTGGAGATCTTGTGAGTTATCCAATCATTTGGAAGAGAGAGGAAGAACTGGAGATAGCAGGAGGCTCAGAGAATGTTAGAACTGGAAGGGACCTTCAAGATCATCTAGTCTAGCCTACTCATTTTACAGATGAGTAAACTGAGGCCCAGAGAGGGGAAAAGACTTGTCCAGGTTCACCCAGTTAGCATGCAGCAAACAGAATTTGCACCTAGGTCACCTGACTTCTAGTCCAGTGTTCTTTCATTCACAGCACTGAGACTCCAGAAGTTATTACTGTATAACTGAATAATGATCATCTGTCAAAAAAAATACCTTACATTTTTATAATGTGAAAGGGTTTTAGAGCCCTTTCATAACCTTTATCTCTTTTGATCCTCCTTAAAATCCTGCAAGGCCAATTGTGTAGATATCATTATTCCTTTTTGACAGACGAGGAGACAAAATGTTGAAGTGACTTGCTCAAGATCATGGAGTTATTTAGAAGCTCAGTTGGAGCTGAGACTAGTCTTTTGACTTTATGCCCAGGAGTCTCTCTGATAATCCATGCTCTACAAGGTTATTAGCAAAGTGAACAGAATAATACATTTCCCCCTCTTTGCATAGCCACAGCATTTGGAGGACCGTTCTTTCTGAGACATTTCTCAGCGGACGAACACTACTTCCATTAGACTCAATATGAACTGAATCCTTTGCTTTACAGAGACCTTCACCAGAGGTTTGCTTTAAATGGGGAAACCACCCAAGTACATTTAAAATAGAATTTGACTTCTCCTCAGGAACACATCTATTGTATACATTGGAGTGCACATATCTCTTTCATCCAGTTAGAAATCTTAACATGTTTTCAAACCTTTTCAAATGAATAATGCCTTTGTGAGTTTTTGTGTCAAAATTAATAAAATGAGACAGACAGACATAGAAAAGAAATGCTAAATTCATACTTAGATCATGTCCCTTTGGTATTATTCTCTTCCCCCCCCCCCCGCCCAGTTCTCTGATGCTTTTAACTGGAGGAGGGAGCGTAGATAATTGTGTTGATGTGTGATTTAAGACATTGCCTTATTCTCTGCTGTTTCCTGACTTCATAAAATGGAGCCAATTCCTCTGTCTCTCATTTTTCCATCTGCAAAGGCTTGAAACAGACTGGGGCCTCAGTGGAAAACTGCTCCAGTAAAAGTCTAAAGGCTTCTTCCAGTATGTATCTCTGTATTGAATGCCCACAATCATGTTCAAATGACTTCCCCCATAGAGACAGTGTGACATAAAGGACAGTACACTCTTGAGATGTCCACGTTCCAGCTCTGCCCTTAACATGCTTTGAAACTTTTAGCAAGTCACTTCACCTAGCCCAGGTCCCAAGGCTAGCGAGTATCCACAAGACTAGTGATCTGTATTAGAATTGGGCTATTTTGACTCTAAGATTACTCTTTTGACTATACCCATTGGAGAAGATGGCTTCTACTCTAGCCTCCTTCCCTTTAAGTCAGCTCACAGGTTCATAGAAAAAATCCTTAGAAACCATCTGATCCAAATCTCTCATTCTAAGGAAGACGAGCCTGAGGCTTCAAGGTTTTTGATGGAAGGGAGCTTGGGATTCCAAGAGGAGGATGGGGAAAGGGATGAGAGATGGCAGTGAGAATGTTTTATTGGAGAAAATGCAATTAGGCCCATATGGGTGTGCCCTAGAGTGATTGGGTGGGGGGTGGGGGAGCAATGGGTCCTAAGGCTTGAAAGGTATCCCAGAACAATATAGTGAAAAGTTTTAAATGTGAAATGGAGGCATTCAATTTTATCCTGGAGGCCACTGGAGTTTCCTTAGCAGAGCCGTGACAGATTTAGGTATGTGCTTTAGGAAAAATCACTGGCAGGTGCGGGGAGGATGAGCCCTGATGTCCAGAGACCAATTAGGCTATTGCAACAATCTGCTTCATAGGTGATAAGGGCCTTAACTAGGGCAGTGGCCAAATGAGGGGAAAGAAAGGGACATATATGACACGTAAATAAACAAATTATATCACTTCTTTCAATGTGGGAGGTAAAGAAAAGGAAAGTGTAGTCAGTGTCACTGAGGTTTTGAACCTAGTACAATGGTGGTGGTCCATACCATTAGCATCCATCAGCCAACTCGAGACCATAATGGCTTCTGAGCCATAGTTTGACTGGAGAGGAATGGAAGTATTCAGAGAACGGTCTCTTGAAGTATGAGAGGGAGTGTGGAAGAATGGAAAAGATGCTGCATTTGGAGTCCGAGGATGTGGGTTCAAATGTACTCTTTGCCAACTGGCTGTGTAACCTGTCATTTCATCTCTTGGAGTTTAGTTTCTTCCTCTGGAAAATGAGAGATATATATGATTGCAGGAGTTACAGCTCAGGCTTTCTTTGATGCTTTAAAATACACTTCCCACTTAAACAATCTCTCCCATAAGCGTTCATATTATGTTAATATATTGAATCTTTTAGCCTTGTCAATTCCTTCACGGTTTCCCTCTTTTGGCTCCTGTATGTCTTGTCGGTACCTTCATGGTTTTCCTGTCTTGGGTGTATGAGCACAGTGTATGTACACTTGATAGCATGTTATTTATTCATAATGCTGATAACGACTGTAAGAATAATAGCAAATGTGATCATAGGAAATGTATTTGATATCATGTACCAAATTAAGCATTAATGCTACCATCAATTACTCTCCAAAGATGGCTGAAACCTATTTGTTAGTAATATTTAGATAATAAGTGTATAAACATCTATTTATCATGTTATCTTTACGCCCACATCTTCATTCACAGAGGAACATTTTATTTACATTGTCAAGTAAGAGGGTGACAATTTAAGTGAGACTTACAATTTATCACTAGCTTAGCTTTCCAGGGGAAGCTCTCATAGTTGCATTTGGTGATTGAAATAGACATGTATTGTTTTCATAAACCCAGAGAGAAGGCAACTAATGGCTTTTCTTTACTTCACTGTTATTTGCCATTATCCAGTAGCCCCTTCATCCTGAGCACTGTAGTTTTCTTAGACTGGTAATACCATCATCACAATCCTCCTCCTCCTCCTTGTTGTCATCTTCATCATGAGTCGTCACCGCCAAAAGCTAAAAGAAACCCAAACATCATCTCCTGGTGATGTACCTCTCAATAGTTAGCTGAGTTGATGCTCAGCAAACAGTTCAGTATGTTACTGGAGACCTTATTTACGTCATTTTCAGCATGATAGAACCTGCCATGGGTTATGTTCTGTTGTAAGTAGCTTTTGAAAATTGGAAGTTTCCTCTAGACGGTGTTGAGATACCAGAATTTCAGCTTTGGAAAGATTAACACTTAATTCTGCCAAAAAGAAGTCGAGGATTTGTAAACATTCTTAGTTCGTATGATAAACTGGTCAGCAACTCAGACATTATTTGGAGAATAAGCAGCCACCACTCCACCAAATAATATTAAAGTCTGAAAATAGCTCTTCCATTGGACTTGTCCAATGTAAATGAAAGTGGTTTATTTCCAGACAGAGCCTAAGTAACAGCTAAGATACTAGAGTGGAATCTAAAGGCCCTCTCTGGGCGTGAACTCATCAACAGCATCAATCAAAAAGGCTGACTCATGTAGTTTTGTTCTTGGGAAGAAGGATTTTATAGTTTCAATTCAGGACCTGGTCATTGCCACCAGAAATTTAAAAAGATTTGTCCTTGAGGGCCTGAATTTAGTGATCATTATAGATTATGCAAGAAAACAGGAAGACTATGTATCATATAACTAAGTTTAGACTACAAAACAGTAGCACTTAGCAAATACCTAGCAAGACATGGACTTGGTGACTAGATCATACATCAGAAAATTGATCTTTTTCAAGGACTAGCAATTGATAGAAAAGAAATCCCTATAGTACAAATGCAACTCTCAGAATATCCTGGAGAACTTAACCAATAAACTACATTGAAACTGGACCATTATTACAGACTGAACTGTTGCCTATAATTTTCCAGACGTTACATCAACCTATAAAAATGTAAAAAATAACACTTTAAATAGATGTTGCCATACCAAATATGTATAATCTCTATACTACATGAAGCAAAAAGCTTTTACTCTATAGAAACCTAACAGAGGAGATCAAAATCATGTGGGAACAAGATGAGGGTACGTATCTTCCGTGTCTCTTACTGGAGTTGTATGGAGGATGATTTGGTTAATCGTACATGCTGATGCTTTTATTCTGTTCCAAAAATCATTTCTTTTATCCACTTGTTCAGTAGTCTGTAAAATAATTAGTACAATGCCTGGCAAAATGTTTGTTGACTAAATACCAGGGATAGAAAGAAAACACAAAATCAGTCCCTACCCTCAAAGAGTTTATTTCCTAATGCAGTAGAGACAATATGTATACATAAAGGCATGGAGATGGCCTCAGATCATGAACCCCAAGAATATTGGAAATAGCCATGCTTCCAGCCCAGTGCTCTAAGCCATCATCCTGGGAAGTAGCCCCTGTGGAGATGTAGGCTGGCCACTGCACCTGCAGAAGCTACAGCCAAGCCACAGTTACTGAAGGTCTAGAAAGGAAAAATCTTCTTGACACCAAAGTCATTGGCATCATCAAATAGTTCAATATTTAAAACAGACAGGATTTTAGCAATGAAAATGATGTAAAAGAAGAAACATTGGTATCTGCTTTGCTGCTGTACCACAAGGGCTATAGGACATTTTTATCTGAATTGTAGCCAAAGCTTTCAGTATGCATTATCTCTCACATTAGAATATGTTTTTATTTGTATTATTAGCTCTTAGCATAGTACTTTGCACATAGTGCTTAGTAAGGGCAGCTAGGTGGTGCTGCAGTGGGTAGAGTACTGGACCAGGAGTGAGGAAGACTCATCTTCATGGATTCAAATCCAGCTCAGACACTTGCTAGCTGTGTGACCCTAGGTAAGTCATTTAACTGTTTACCTCAGTTTTCTCATCTATAAAAGGAGCTGAAGGAGGACATGGCAGACTATTCTGTTATCTTTGCCAAGAAACCCCCATATGGGGTTATGAAGAATCAGACATGACTGAAAAAATGACTGAATGGTCAAATGGAAAGCACTTAGTGAATGCCTCATTCATTCAGAGGGAGTAGATCCAGGGTAACCTTAAAAGAGAAGGCAGTAGCATCATTGAGGGCATAGTGGAAAAGGTGGGATTTAAGGTGAGTCTTTAAGGAAGCCAAATCTTCTGATGGGCAGAATTAAGGAGGAAGAGCATTCTAGGCAGAGAGATTGGATAGGCAGCATTGTGTGTTAGCAATAACAGGTCAGTATGGCCTCACCAAAGAGCGCATGTGCATACAGTAAGATTGGAAAGACCAGAAAGGATCATGTTGAGCAGAGCTTTACTTGCCAAACAGAACAGTTTATAACCTGTAGAGAAAGAAAGAGTACTTAATGTTTCTGTGTACTGAACTGCCCTCTCAAAATAATGTTTTTAAATGCATTAAAATATATAGGATTAAGAGGAAACCAATTATATTGAAATATGGTTGTTAAAATAATTATTTGAAAAGTTTGTGAATTCTTGACTAAGAACCCCTATTTTTAACCTAAAGGTAATAGGAAATACATCGTTGCAGTTGATTGACTGGTGGGAGGAGTGCAGAGTGAGATGGTAAAGCCTGCACATTTAGGATAATGACTTGGGAAGCTCTGTGGGTGATTACTTGTAGAAGCCTGAGGCTGGGAGACTAATTAGGGCTATTAAAATAGTCTTGGCATAACAAACTTAACACATCCAGCACTGAACTTAGTGTCTTTGTCCCTAAACCCTCCCATCTTCCCAACTTTTCTATTAAGGACTGCCTTTTTCTAAGTCCCCCCAGGCTTTGTAACTTCAGTCTCATTCTTAACTCCTCATTTGTATTCGCCACACATATCCAACACTTGTTAAGTCTTATTGTTTCTAGTTTGATAACATCTTTTCCTATGTGTCCTCTGCTTTCTTCTGATGCCTTCATTCTGGTACAGACCCTTATCACCTCTCAGGTGGACTTCTGCAATAGCTGCCTGTGGATTTGCCTTCCTCAAGTCTTCCCCCCCATTCCGGTCCATCCTTCACTCAGCTACCAAAGTGATCTTCATAAAGCACAGATCTTACCATGTCACCTCTGACACCTGACCATGTTCCTTCTCCAGGAAGCCTTTTCCAGGTCTCTGGGTCCCAGATTCTAGTCACTTTCTCTAAGATAGGCTTTCTTAAACTTGGAATCCAAGGATTCCTAAGGGGTCTATAACTAGATTTCAGAGGCTCCATGAACTTGAATGGGGAAAAATACATCTTTATTTTCATTAGCTTCTAACTGTAATTCAGCATTTCCTTTCATTATTAACATAGGTAAGCAGACAAACAAAACATTCTTCTGTCAGTTCCATAGGCTTCATCAGACTGCCAAAGGTGTCCATAACACAAGAAAGGTTAAAAAGCTCTACTATTGGGGTGGCTAGGTGGTGCAGTGAATAGAGCACCCACCCTGGAGTCAGGAGGAACTGAGTTCAAATCCAACCTCAGACACAACATAAAAAACTAGCCATGTGACCTTGGGCAAGTCACTTAATTGCCCTACCTTCCCCCTCCAAAAAAAAAAAGAAGCTCTACTATTAAGACTACCTTCCATTTACACTGTATATAAAGATATGGGGGCGGCTAGGTGGCGCAGTGAATAGAGCACCGGCCCTGGAGTCAGGAGTACCTGAGTTCAAATCCGGCCTCAGACACTTAACACAAAAAACTAGCTGTGTGACCTTGGGCAAGTCACTTAACCCCAACTGCCCTCCAAAATGCAAAAAATAAAAAAAAAATTAAAAAAAAAATATGCAGTGTAAATGGAAGGTAGTCCAACTGTATGTACACAGTTATTGCATTTTGTCTTTTTCTTAAGTATGTGATCTTCCTTGAGATCAGGAACTGGGTGCTTAACTTTCTTTATATCCCCAGCGCTTAGCCAGAATGATGCCTGGCATATACGTTATTGACACTAGGTAAGAAGTAATGGAGGCCTAAACAGTGGTGGTAGCAAAGTGAGTAGAAGGGAACATATTTAAGAAATGCTATGGAGGTCCAGTGTGAAAGTATTTGCAGATCCTATACTTGATTGCAAGCTGCCATGGCGGGGGTGGAGGGGGAGGGAGGGGAGAAAATTTGAAACTCAAGGGATTCAGGAACTGAATCTTGTAAAGTAAAAGTAAATAAACAAATCAGTTTTGAAAAATACACACACACACAAAATAAAATCAGTAACAGAAAAAAAGAAATGTTATGGAGAAAGAAACCACAAGATTTGGCATCTGGTTTTTGGCATCAGTATTTTTTTCCAATTATAAGTAAAGATAGTTTTTAGCATTCTTTTTCACAAGATTTTGAGTTCCAATTTTTCCCTTCCTTCCCTTTCTCCCTGCCCTCTCCTCTTCCTAAAATGATAAGAACTTATTTGTGTGTGTGTGTGTGTGTGAGTATATATATACATATGCAATCATGTAAAGTGAAAAACAGTATATTTTGGTCTGCATTGGGAGCCATTAGTTCTTTATCTGGATATGGATAGCATTTTCTCTCATGAGTCCTTTGTAATTAACATGGATCATTGTATTGCTGAGAAGATGGCGTCTGATTTAATATGTGAGGTGAGATAGTGTGAGGAGTGAAGAAAAACAGATTATGAACATTGCTTGATAGAAAGATGGTGGTACCCTTATCAAGAATGGGGGAAATTTGGAAGAGGGTTGGGTTTGGGAGGGAATTTAAAGAATAATAATAGGATAACGATTTGTCTAAGAACTATTTCTATTTGAAATTCACTGAAAGAGATGAAAATATAAAGATGTTGATTGTAATAATAAAAGTCATATCCATTCTCCATGTCACTTTAATGGTGGTGACTTGGGAGGTGAGGAACGTAATGGCAAAGTGGAGGAATGCCATCTATGGTAATATACAATGACAAATTTATGTACCCTGAAACCATTATAATAATTGTGAAGGACTAAGCAGGGACCCTGCAATTCTGGCAAACTGGGCTCAAGCTATACAATTAATTATGTTAACACCCTAGAGTAAGGGTCTTAACCTTGAGTCTGTGAGACTGATTGCAAAACTTATACTGAAATATTATCAGTTATAATTGCCTTGGCATTCTACAGGTAGATACATAGAACGTAAAGCTATCAAGGTAAAGAGCATGGCATAATAGGTTATTTTTAAAAATTTGTTTATTTTGTAGTTTTCAGCATTCATTTCCACAAGATTTTGAGTTACAAATTTTCTCCCCATCTCTCCCCTACCCTGTACCTCAAGATGACAAGCGTACTGAATTACCCCTTCCTCCAGTCTGGTCTCTCCTATATCCTCTCCCATTCCCTCTATACTTTTTGGTAGAGCAAAATGAATTTCTATGCCCCATTGCCTGTATATCTTGTTTCCCAGTTGCATGTAAAAACAACTTTTAACATTTGTTTTTAAAACTTTGAGTTCCACATTCTCTCCCTTCTTCACTTCTAACCCACCCCCACTGGGAAGACAAGCAATTCACCATAGGCTGAATATGTATAGTTATACAAAACATTTCCATAGACTAATTATATTTCTCTCCATCCTATCCCACCCCCCCCTTTATTCTTTTTTTTTCTTTTGGCCCTGTCCCTTTTCAAAAGTTTGTACTTCTAACTACCCTCTCCCCCAATCTGCCCTCCCTTCTATCATCCCTCCTCTTATTCCCTTCCCCCATACTTTCCTGTAGGGTAAGATACCCAATCAAGTGTGTATGTTATTCTCTCCTTAAGCCAAATCCAGTGAGAATAAGGTTGCCTCATTCCCTTTCACCTTTCTACTCTTCACCTCCATTGTAACAGCTGTCTCTTGCCTGTTTCATGTGAGATAATATACCCTATTCTATCTCTCACTTTCTCCTTCTCCCAATATATTCCTCTCTCACCTCTTAATTTTACTTTTTGATATCATCCCTTCATATTCAACTCATCCTGTGCCCTCTGTCTATGTACACATGTACACACATACACCCAACTATACTTACATATATATGCGTATACATACATATATATACATAACATATATATATATATATATATACACGTACATACACACACATATATATTCCCTTCAACTGTCTTCATACCAAGAAAAGTCTCATGAGTTACAATGATTGTTTTTCCACGTGGGCATGTAATTCAAGTAGTTCAACTTTAATCAGTTCCTTATGATTTATTTTTCCTGTTTATCTTTTCATGCTTCTTTTGCTTCTTGTATTTGAAAGTCGAATTTTCTCTTTACCTCTGGTCTTCTCATCAAGAATGCTTGAAAGTCCTCTATTTCATTGAATGTTAATATTTTTGCCTCAAGTATTATACTCAGTTTTGCTGGGTAGGTGATTCTTGGTTTTGATCCTAGCTCCTTTGACCTCCAGTATATCATATTCCAAGCCTTTTATCCCTCAATCTAGAAGCTGCTAGATCCTGTGTTATCCTGATTGTGTTTCCACAATACTCTAATTGTTTCTCTCTGACTGCTTGTAATATTTTCTTCTTTATATGGGATCTCTGGAATTTGGCTATAATATTCCTAGAAGTTTTATTTTGAGAATCTTTTTCAAGAGGTAATTGGTGAATTCTTTTGATTTCTATTCTGCCCTCTGGCTCTAGAATATCAGGGCAATTTTCCTTGAAAATTTCTTGCAAGATGATGTCTAGGCTCTTTTTTTGATCATAGCTTTCGGGTGATCTAGTAATTTTTAAATTATCTCTCCTGGATCTATTTTCCAGGTAGGTGGTTTTCCAGTGAAATATTTCACATTGCCTTCTATTTTTTTCATTTGTTTGTATCTGTTTTATAATATCTTGATTTTTCATAAAGTCATTAGTTTACATTTGCTCCAGTCTAATTCTGAAGGAATTATTCTCTTCAGTGAGCTTTTGAAATTCCTTTTCCATTGGGCCAGTTTGACTTTTTAAGGCATTCTTCTCCTCATTGACTTTTTGGGCCTCTTTTGCCATTTGAATTAGTCTATTTTTTAAGGTGTTATTTTCTTAAATATTTTAGCAGGCTGTTGACTTGCTTTTCATGATTTTATTGTATCATTCTCATTTCTCTTCCCAATTTTTCCTCTACTTCTCTTACTTGATTTTCAAAATCCTTCTTGAGCTCCTCCGTGGACTAT
>JAQQSW010003388.1:0-14704 GCA_028646575.1 Pseudocheirus occidentalis | reverse complement strand
ATATATATATGTATATGTGTATACATAAAATACACACATATATAATGCTCTCACTATAAGACAGATGGAAAGGCTCCATGGTCTTAGTCCATATTAAGTCCATAACCATGTTCAAATTTTGGGAATCTTCTTCAGGGTCTTTCCATGTCGTTCAGCACCCAAGCTATTTGTTATCTCTTGTTTCTGTTCCACAGTGCCCATTTTGTTTTTTGCTCTTGTTCTCACCTGATGATGGCTTTTACATTTTTCAAAATACAGATCATGGTAAGTAATATGTTGCAGTCCACTTTTACTAGCCATAAGTCTTTCCATTGTCCTTTGAGTTATGCAATTTTTATTCTTTGGAAATCTAGAATCACAAGGAGAATAATAATATTAAAGTTATGGGCTTTAGGGAGTGAATTAGGATCCATGAAAACATTAAACAGTTTCTCAAATGCAATCCAGTTCTCTTTTCCCTCTTACTCTTCTTCTCTGGATCCAACTCATAATCTATTAGTCATGTTTATCAGAGAGACAGAGAAAGAGAGAGAGAAGGGAAAAGAGAGAGGGAGAGAGACAGAGAGACAGAGACAGAGAGAGAGAGAGAAGGGAAGAGAGAGAGAGAGTAGAGAGAGAGAGAGAGAGAGAGAGAGAGAGAGAGAGAGAGAAAGAGAGAGAGAAATATTATGTATATGTACTGATGGATTGGCATTAGATATAAATACTGCTTCAGTTTCCAGAAAAATTAATACAATTTTTATTTTAAATAATTCCTCTTTTTTCCTTATTATGGATTAGGATGGGCAAAAGGATATACAGTCCTTTACTTTTATTTTTGTCATTCTTAATTCACTAGAAGGGAGTATATGTTTGAATTAATGTGCTTCTTCATATAAATCATGTTTTAATGCTGGCATCATATCCTCACTAATACCATGAAAGGAAAATTCCTTTTACTTCTTGATTATAGTTCTCACAGACTAAAGCTGTTGTTCTCTACAATATGGTGGTTTCAGGAGTGTATTTTTCCCCAGACTGGCCAAATGTTAGCAAATCACTTGCACTTTTTGAAAAGAAACACTTACTCTTCTACCATTTGTGGGGGTTTTTTTGTAATTAATATCAATAAAATTGTCTTCTTTTTGAGATTCACTTCACTTTAAAAATAAAAATAAAAGTTCTGGAACATTTGAAAATATGACCTGCCATGTTTGTTTTGCCCTCCCTCTTCCCCAAAGTCTTTCAGAGATCTGACATTGTTGACACTGGAGAACAACCTGATGCAGCAAAAAGAGGACTGGTTTGGGGAAACCTGGGTTTGGGTCCTGATAACAACATTTGTTACAAGTAGCACCGTGGGGAAGTCATTTAATCTTTCTGAGATTCAGTTTCCTTATCTATAAAATTAAAGGAGGATACTTGAACTACTCATTTATCACAGGGTTTCTGTGATGAAAATCTCTTGTGAGCCTCAAAACCTTTTATGAAAGGTGAGCTATGATTTTGTCATGCGTAACAAACGTTGTTTTGCTTCTTTTCAGCCACTATCAGCAGAAGTTCTAATCCAGTCCTCACATTGGTCACTTCATCCTAAGAAATGGAAAATTTCTCAAGGGAAAATGAAACAGCTCATGACATTTATTCAGTTCTGCTATGCTGCTAGTGGTGTGAGAATTCTTCCTTGAATAAAATCATTCCTGATAAGAAGTTTACTGACAGCTTTAAGTTGCATAAAAGTTTTAAGCACAATACTAATTTATCTTTTAGAATTCTTTCAATGATGTGAGGGAACATGAGAGAGTGTAGAGCACTGGACCAGGAGCCAGGTCTAAGTTTTCATTCTGGCTTTTCCAGACTGACTGTGAGATCTTATACAAGTCACCTATCCTCTCCAGTCTCCACTTTCTTTTTCTGTATAAGGGAGTAAGACTGGATAACCTCTATATTTTCATGCAGTTCTGACCATAATAAGGTTATTATTATTTTTCCTTTGATAACTAAGAAAAGGCTGTCTTCATGTTAGAACAACAGGGTGCTGTGGGCAAAAGTGTGAATAATTCACAGTGTATCCTGTATCCAGGACATTCATTTTGTTGTTCTTATCCCCATCAAATTCCAAAGTAAGGAATTGCTATCAAAACTAATCTAACCAATTTGTCCTTCCTTCAGGTTTTTTTTATCACTATGTAGATAATTAATTTGATAAACTAATTTGTTGTAAAGATTAGGCCTTCTTTCATTTCCTGGGGAACATTTATGCCTGAAGTTCTTAACATGGAATTCACAGATGCCTTGAAGTTTTTTCAACAGATTTACGTTGGTTTGTGAATTTGGATGGGGAAAAAAATCTTGCATCTTTATTTTCACTAACTTTTAACTAAAACAACATTTTATTCAATTATGAATTTTTACCAATTCATTAATCTTAGACAATGCTCTTAAGGTTTCAGCAGAATGCCAAAGACGTTCAAGATACAAAAAGAAGCAAGTAAATTAATGAATAATACAAAATTAAGTAGTCCTGAATTATGTATTTCTTTGGAAATCAATTTCTTAACCCCCCCCTCAATATCTCTCTCTAATTTCAGTCTTAAGGCCAAGGATGGGATGGGGCCAGGTAATGGGGATGTTTTAGTAAATCCTAATGTGTTACTGATCACTTAATGTAGCTACACACAAAATTTGACTTAGACTCCACCATAAGTTTCTCCCATTCAAGGATGTAAATGTTTAACAACTGGCTCTTCAGGAGGGAAATGTGTGGATGAAACCTTTTAAGTTTAATCTGCATTATTAACAGTTTTTAAGTGAAAAAATAAACAAAACTAAATAAAACTCTGACTTGTAGCATTTACCAATTTCTGAGGTATAAATTCTTACACTGAAAATTTAACAATCAGCCTGCTCAAGACATATTGTTGTATACTAGAAAGGTCCCTTGACTCAGAGAACTATCATTCAAATTTCACCTCTAAAGCCTGTTTCCCCAACTCTTCCTATAAAAGTCACTTTCCCACCCTCAGTCTCCTCATTCATAAAATGAGAAAGCTGGGCTTGATTGTCTCCAACCCCTTTTAGTTCTAGATCAATGATTCTATGCTCACTGACAAAAGACAGAGCAATTCTAGATGTTGCCAGTTGTCAGGTCATACAGAACTATTTGAGATTTAAGTTCACATTCATGTTAATGTCTTGAGGTTTGCTTTGTATAATTTAGGGTTGGGCAAACCTTAGCATTTAAGGATTCATTTTTTTTCAACTCTCAGTTTAAGGCAGAAAGAACCCAGAGAATTCAGCCTCACCACTCCCCAGGGTTCCTAAAACCTCAGTATATTCCCTCATGAACTTAGCTTTGTTTCAGATATACAGTGAAACACAAAACCCACCTGGTTTGAGGGTTTTTTTCTGAAAATACTTTGCCCTGCTCTAATACTATTGCCTTAGGGAAAGTTTTGGCAGATATTTCTTGGCTAAATCACTGCAACATGGCATCATAACCAAGAGGGAGTTTCCCTTTAGGATAGAAAATTCTCTCCATAACCCTAAGAGCCAAGAACCTTGGAATCCACTGTCTTCTGGCTAAAACCTTAGGTGAGAATATAATTACCTTTCTGGTAAACAAGGAGAAATTGCCTCCAGAAATTATTGAAGCAGTCTTCAATTTCTAACTCTTGGGAAAGAGAAAAAAACTAAATTGTTAACCCTTTCTTTTGCTTGAATTGGGGAAGCAAGCAAAGAGAGTATAAACCAGTTCAATCATAGCCCTACTATAATGCAATGACTACAACAGATAAATACAGTTCTACCTGACCTCTGGCCTTTCCCACTCTTTTGAACGAGCCTAGACCTTTTACTTACTGTGTGGTTTAGGAAGCCACAGGACATTTTGTTCATAATAAAATATCCTATGATATAAATTATTCCCTGATGAGCAATGACATTTTGGTGGAAACATACTATTACTAAAATAATTCCATTGGTTATCCTTGACTCAGCATAATTCTTTTACAAATGGCAAACTTTGGTGCCAAGGTGGGGGAAATAATTACTTCACCATTTTGGTGTACCTTTTCACTGTAATACCAATATGTGTTTTTCAAACTATGATTTCTGATTTGTTTTCAGCTTTGCAATTAATTTCTTTGCATGACAGGAATTAAATTTCATAAACCAAGAACATCTTAAGTAAGAGTTTCTTAAACTGGGATCCACAGACTTGTTCATAAACTTGGATGTGAATTGGGGCAGGGGTGATAACATTTTTATTTTTACTAACCTCTGGATGAATTTTAGCATTTCCTTCAATTATGAATTAGGAACAACAACATTTTCCTGAGAAGTGGGACATGTAATTCATAAGACTCCAAAAGGAGTCTGTCACATAAAAGGTTAACCGACCCTGCTCTAAATGATTGAGCTAATTAGACACATTTAGTATTGACGGCTTATGTTGCAGGAGCATATCTTAGAATTGCCTGCTAACATATTGTCCTCTATTTGACCAGGAAAAACACTGAAATAATAATTTATAAGAAGCAACAATATTATAGGAAGCCTGAGTGGACCCTCATTTATATAGCAAATTAATCACTACCAAATCACTACCTTAAGCTCTTAGGGAAGCAAAAAGACATCAAAAGTGACAAGCAATATTTTTTTCCTATTTCCATTCTACTCTATGGCCAGCCTAGAGCCTGCAAGTACATAGCATGCACATTTTGTCAGGTCAACATTAAGCAAGAATTTTCCTCATTAACACACTTTGGCAATCCCTATTGCTGTCATGCTGCAGTGCTAATTGGCGGCCTAATATCATGTATCGTGCTGCCAGGGGACTTGTGATGACTAGAAGATCTAGGATTCAGCACTAAGCTGCAAAGCAAAATCTTCTCCTTTTGCCATCTGGAGCAATCAGAACTTTCAAAGTTCCAGGAGCACAATGAGTCTTTTATATTCTTTGCCAACCCCTTTGTTGCCCACTCTCATTGCTTTTCAGCCATTTCAGTCATGTCCTGCTTTTTGTGATCCTGTTTGAGTTTTTATTTTCTTTTGGCAAAGAGACTGGAGTGATTTGCCACTTCCTTCACCAGCTCATTTTACAGATGAGGAAACTGAGGCAAACAGGGTTAAGTGACTTACCAAGGGTCACACAGTCAGCAGTTGTCTGAGGTCAGATTTGAACACCCAAGATGAGTCTCTCTTACTTCAGGTCCGGCACTCAATCTAGCTGCCCACCTCTATCTTGTTCATATTCTTTAGTAAGCAATGGCCTAGGTTGAAATTTAAGGCCCCTAAGCAAACATTTCATAAAGACCCCCACCATTACACTGCCTGCCTGTCTTCCTCAGTATTTAGTGATCTCTCAGAGAAGGGTTTAGTGAATGAAAAAAAAAAAAGCTTAGCACTAGAAAGAGCCATAGAGAAGGTTCCAAAGAACCAGAAATTAAGAAAAGTAAAAAGAAGAGAAGTGCATGGATCTTGCTGCCCATTAGACTACAAACTCTAGAACGGCAGGGTCACTATTTTGTCAAAATGTTCTCTTTTCCCCAGCTGCCAAGCACGAGGTGCAACACGTACTAGATGCTTGTTAAGTGTGTGTTTGATGGATAAATTGGACCATGAAGGAAAAGACGAGTAAGATGTCTGTCCTCAAAGATTCCTTTTGTAAGTGCAATGGGGGTCAATCTGGCACATGTGCAGACCCCATTGGCTTGCTCGGCTGATGCAACCTCTCCACACAGAGGACTCTAGGGAACTTGTTTCTGGAATAATGATGCTGTGTAAAGGAAGTACCTTGGAGAGGCTTTGGAAATGACTAAGCATTTTACAACTGGTTCCAGTTAGATAACCAGATGGTAAATATGAGACTCATTGAGTAGCTTCAGAAGCATCCAAATAGGCCTGTTGGTATCAGGCACCTCTTCTTTTACCTTCTGAGGAATCTCAGTGACTTTTCTCTCACAGTGTCTGGCAAGAAACCTGAAGGAGAAAGGTCTTGGGGACTTCTTATCTCTGAGGTCACATCTGAGTCTGCAAATGAATGGATTGACCTACATGTTTTCCAACGTTCTTTTTTACTATAAAACTGTAATTCTCTTTGAATCGTATGCACCCAATCCTGAGGCTTCTGGGAACCACAGGCACAGAAAAGGACTCATCCTTGGCCTCTGCATTTGTACTTTTCTAGGGGAAGAAAGTGAAGTCTTCCCAATCTTGTGAATGTAAAAGATCTCAAGAGGGTGTCTCACCATCCCAGAATTCCAGAGTTTGCTTTTTTTCTTTTCTTTATTTATTTTTAGTTTTCAACATTCATTTCCACAAGATTTTGAGTTCCAAATTTTCTCCCCTATCCTAAGACAGAAAGCTTACTGATTACCCCTTCCTTCAGTCTGCCCTCTCTTCTATCCCCTCTTATACCCTTCCCCCTTACTTTTTTCCCTCTTTCTTTCTTGTAAGCAAGATGAATTTCTATACCCCATTGCCTGTATAATTAGCTTTTTCTTGCAGCCAACCTAGCAGTTGAGACAAGGACATATCTGGGAGCTATACCACCTGTGGACATTTAATTGGTGGAACCGATGTTATATAAGAATTGAGTTGTCTTGAGCCTTTTCTCCCACAGCCTGAGATAATACAGGTGAGTTTATGCCAAGCAGGTTTAAGGGGAAATGCTTGTAGGTTTTATTTACTGTATCTCTGAAGTAAATATCACTCTGTAAAAACTAAATGAGGCTAGGAGATTAAGTGGAATGGAGATATTAGTCACAGCCCCCCAGTGAAAGGGAGAAGACCTGAGCTGCTGGCAATAGAGAAAAGACAGTATAAACCCTCAGGATTATGCCATGAAACTTTGAGGCTGCAAATGTAGCAGCCTGGTTCTACTGAGCTAACTGAGCTCAAAAGACAAAAGGTTTCAGGCACAGGTAAGTGAAACTTGCAAACTTGAGAAACAGGAGAAATTTAGGACTCCATCCTAAATGTGCCGGGCATACTGTTACAAACACCGTGAATTTATTCATTTTGGATTAGAAGGGACTCTGGGATCAGCACCAAGGGCCATGAATTCTAATCTTGACTGCCACAAGGTCACTGTGTGACCTTGCCCAAAGTATTTTGGCACAGTGGGCCTCAGTTTTAGAGTCTGCAAAATAAATGGGTTGGCCTAGATGTTTTCCAAGGCCCTTTTAACTGTAAATCTGAGATTCTCTTTGAGTCGTATGAACCCAATCTTGAGGGTTTCTGGGAATCACACCCATAGCAGTGGTCCTGGTTAGCTGACTTTCAGCTAGTCACATAGGCTATTAAATGCCTCAAAGGGTTAGAGACTAGAGCTTTCATGCTAAGTCACTTTCAAATTCTCAAAAAAAGATGAGTTTTTTTCCTCCTTACTAATCTCTTAACTTTTGTATCTGAATAATAGAGATGTTCTCCTAAACTCATGGCAATTGTCCCTTTATTCATAATTGCAGAGGAATGAACAGCACTAAACGCATTTCACCATCTTGTGCTAAGCTCATCATATACCAGGAAGGCCAGGACATACTTTCCCATCGGTGATCAAGGTTTTCAGGAGGGTCTGCCAGTGAGAGGAGTAAAATGATCTGATTCCTCAGGGTGTAACCTCAATTCCCTAAGGCTAATCTTAGGGTTGAGAGTGGAAGGAAAACTGAGCTGGGTTGCTTTTCCTTCCCTTTTCACCCAGAATTCATTTTATGGAAGGTATAGTTCAAAGTCTACATTAGCAGACTGTCTGGGCCCACTGAGATTTAGCTACTTGTTGGAAGGAAATATTCAATTCTATTAAACTTGTAATAACACTTCATTTAAATTATAACACCTGAAGAACTTAGTTCCTCAAGACAGTTGTTATCCTAACCACAGTATACACTTGCATGGTTAGAAGGTATAAAAGAAAAAAAAACCTGTGATCTTTAAATGCCCTTCTTTGTCTCATCCCATTTTCAAAATATTTTGAAAAACCATATTTAAACTATTCTAAAGGAAATGTGAATATGTATGTATTTAAATATGTATACACATACACACACATTTAAAAATTGGATATGATTGAATTCATGTGCATTCGTTTATTGCAAAAGCCTTCCAGGGTTGATTCCAAACAGCCAAGTTTGAATGTTTATAGTTTGCTGCTTTTACTGTTAGTTTTTTGGCTTAGTTCAGTCCTTTTTTCCTTCCTGATGGCACATCCAAAAAGCTCAAACTAAATATGGGGTTGCAAAGAGGGGAAACGAGAGAAGAAAAAGAACTGAGCAATTTCTTTCATCTGAAGATTTTTCACAACCTGAATTGTCAGGGCAGTCATTTCAGATTTTGAAACTTTTAACAAAGAAAAAATAGTCCCTTGCTATTTGTATAATGAGTCTTTTTAAAATTCCCATAATATATTACAAAGGGATTAAATGCCAAAGGAATGAGAAAAACAGAGATCCTTTATTAATTATTATTATTATTATGAGTATTAGAAGGAGCCAGCAGAAAAGGAGAGATTGAAAATATGAAAGGTTGATATAATACAGTTTTGGGGCAGCTAGGTAGGTCAGTGAATAGAGCACTGGCTCTGGAGTCAGGAGATAATATAAAGTTCAGCCCTAGAAGAGATTAAAAAAAAGGATTACAGAATAATAATAATATTAATAATACTCATATCAATACTGGGAAGCTGTTCCATCTTTTCATGGTTTCCTTTCACAATTTTGAAATGTTTACCTAAGTGAAATACTCAGTAGTGGTAGTAGTATATGCATGTGCATGTGTATACATGTGTGTGTATACACACACGTGGGTGGGTGTGTTTATGCATTTGTGTGTGCATGTGTGTACATACATGTATGCATATATGCATTGTGTGTACACACATACACAGACACTCTTTTCAAACTGTTTTTGGAAGTTAGTCAGAGTTGTGGTTGAAGTAATCAACCTCATATTGAGGTTATTCTCAGAGATGAATATATTATCCTGTGATTCTGTTGTTGCAACTATAAAAAACTCAATAGGAAACTGGGAAAAGGTCTACAAAACCAGTCAACACATTGATATGAACCTTCTCCTGCGGATTCAGGGTTCAGGACAAACAAGGAGAGCCCATTATTGAAAACTCATTTCCTAATTAAGTTAACAGCCGTAGATCAACAAGATCATATAATGTTGCCCAGCACTCAGAATTCATTCACTAAAGTAGTTAGATTTCTCCCAAAGTTGTATCTACTACTTCCTAACAACCTGGAGAATAATTTGTTCTCAGGGAATCAAACATTTCAATGAATCCCATTGGACTAATTTAAAAGCTGGTTTTACAACTTAAAAGCTAGTATTTCAGAATCTCAGCAGAATGTTCTTACTTTCTCCTTTAAATTGACTGGCATATGGGTGCTCTATAAATAATCTTGGATCTCGAATCATGATTCCAAAAGCTGGTATTTACAATTTCCCTTATTTTTTCTGATATGAAGTCTATATTTGCCTCATTGCCCCTGTTCTGGTATAGAGCAAGTCTAATCTCTCTTCCACATGATATATATGTTCAAATACTGTGGCTAGCACTTACGATACTATATCAAATAATAGAAGATAATGGTATTTACTGCATTATTCCTGATCTTAGTAGAAATATCTCTAACATTTCTATATTACATAAAAGACTGGTTTTTGAATTTAGATGTTATTTATCATGTTGACTAAAGATTCACTTATTTCTGTGCTTTTTAATTTTTAAAAGATAAATGGAGCTTGTTATTTTGTCAAAAGCTTTTTTTCTATCTGTGATAAAATGGTGGTTTTATTTTTGTTACTAATATAGTCTGTTATGTCTATAGTTTTCCTAATTTTGAACTAACCCTACCTTCCTGACATAAATCAACCTGGTTACAGATATTTGGGGGGGGGGTTACTTTAAATATTTTACTGTGCTCTCCTTGCCAATATTTTATTCCTTTTAAGTGTTTAAGTATCATGACCATCTCTCCCCCTCCCTCTTCAATAGTCTTCCCTTCTCTGGACTAAATATGCATGGTCACTTCAACTGACCCTCATCTGACCTGAACTCAAAGTTGTTCACTATTCTGGTTGCCCTCCCCTGGATGCCTCTTCCCATTTTATCACAAACTGTGGTCCCTAGAACCTAAAAGTCAATACTATGTGTAGTCTGACCAGAGCAGAAGGCAGAGAATCTATCATCTCTTTGTTGCTCTAAGTCATACCTCTTTTCATGTAGTCCAATTTTACATTAGTTTTCTCAACTGACATCACACTGTTGACTTACACGGAGCTCAGTTTCACAAGTACCTTGACGTCTCTTTCATACAAACATGCATTCCCAATTTTGTACTTGTAAAGTGGATTTTTGGAACATGTGTAAGAACTTAACATTTAACTATACTGGTCTTGAGACAGGAGACCTAAGTTCCACCACACAGCCCATACAACCTTTCCAGATTAGAGCTATCAATAGTGTATGCCCCGTTGGCATAACCTTGGATAAATCAGGTCAACTCCATGTCAGAAAAAGGCATCATAAAAGAAAGATCTTGTTTTATCACCTAGAGAAAATATTGAACATTTGTTGTTATTCAGTGGTTCAGCCATGTCTGACTCTTTGTGACCCCATAGACCATTCTTTTATCTTCCACCATCTCTCAAAGTCTGTCCAAATTTACATTTGCTACTTCCATGATACTATCCATCCACCTCATTCTCTGCCATCCCTTTTTCCTTCTACCTTCTGTCTTCCTCAACACCAGGGTCTTTTCCAATAAATCGCATATTCTCATTACATAGCCAAAGCTGATTTTATTACTTATAAATTCATGCTAGGTTACTTTGGTTGTTCTCTCACTACTTCTTTATAATAATTTTATTTAATTCTTGTTGACTTGCTAGCATATCTTCCTTAGTAACTACACCAAACCTTTTTCTTCTCTCTTCAAGTCCCCAACCATGGTCCTGACGTTCCCCAAACTCTCAGCAGATAACCTAGATTCTTACTTAACTGAAATTAAAGTTTCTAATTAAATCACCCTCAACACTCACCTCCAAATTAAATACTTCAATATGACTTTACCCACCTTCTCTTTCTCCTCTCTAATCCTAGAGGACGCTGGCCAAATTCTGTAATCCTTTTTTTTTAATCTCTTCTAGGGCTGAACTTTATATTATCTCCTGACTCCAGAGCCAGTGCTCTATTCACTGACCTACCTAGCTGCCCCAAAACTGTATTATATCAACCTTTCATATTTTCAATCTCTCCTTTTCTGCTGGTTCCTTCTAATACTCAGATCTCTCCTATTCTAAAAAAAAAATAAGCAATGTATAAAACTCCAAAACCAATGCCTCTAGTGTCTTACCACCAACTCATTAATTACTCCCTTGCAATGTAGCTTTTATTCCCACATCATGTTATATAGTATTTTATTCTACCAGTGACCTAATAGACAAATCCAGTCTTCTTTCTCAGTTCATATCATTATCCTTTAATTCTCTGTAGCATTTAACAACATATATTCTTGATACTTTCCTTGGCTTCCATGACACTATATTATCCTTATGTCTACTTTGTTACCCAGGGGCATTCAAAGGAACCAGGAGATTGTCGAAAGGGGTACATAACCAACAAATAGGAGAGTTGGAAATATAGTTCACATCTACCACCCCAAATTTCAGGACTTTTCTCCAATATTATTGATCAGCATTCCCCTTATTCCACCATGTCACAACACTGTGCAAGTTTCCAAACTTTTCCTTTTGGGGCTGGACATCAGCACTTCAATGCAGTTATAAACTAACTGTGATTCAGTCACCCACAGTAACCTTGTAGGTACTCTTGGGAAAATTTCCTCTTCCAATATGCCCTTTCTGTGATGCTAGAACACCTCATGGCTATAGCAAGTGTTTCTTGGTTGTCTCTGGGTACCAGAGAGTGGACAATGAATAAGACTCTATTCTCTTTTAAGTGGCACAGAGCAAATTGCAGAAGATTCCAAACCAGTCTGCATCGCTCATATCAAAGTTCCACTCAATCCAAACACTCTTCTGAATAACCCAATTTCTGTGAATTCTGCTACCATTTAAGTTACCTAGCCATGCAACCTTGCTATGAAATTTTATTCTTCCCTCTTGCTCTTCCCTTGCATGAACTGGTGTCAGAGATGA
This sequence comes from Pseudocheirus occidentalis, assembly GCA_028646575.1. Classification (NCBI taxonomy): domain Eukaryota; kingdom Metazoa; phylum Chordata; class Mammalia; order Diprotodontia; family Pseudocheiridae; genus Pseudocheirus; species Pseudocheirus occidentalis. The sequence continues at coordinate 2,554 of JAQQSW010003388.1, read as the reverse complement.
AGAATGAACCCCAATCATCTTAATTCCCAGTCTAGAAGTCTACACATCATATTACAGAACTTGTCTCCTAAGCCTGTCACTGAAGCCTTTACAATCAACTTTGTTGCTTTACTGACAATTTTTCCTCATCAAAAAATCTAGAATCCATTCATACTGAACTACTTACTTTTCCATGGTAATTAGAAGACTTTTCTGGCTCTATTCTTAGGTTCAAGTTGTTATCTGTGCCTGGATCATTCATTATTCCTCCTACACCACCTTTTGAATTCCTGCCTATCCTTTAAGGATCAGCTAAAAGGTGCCTCCTCCTAAAAACCTTTCCAAATTCCCCTGCCAAAAATTATCTTCTTCCATCAGAACTATATAACCTTAGCACACATTCCATTCTTTTGCCATGTTATAGTTTGCATTGCAGTAATTGCAGTCATGTTGTATTGCCTTTATTAAATTAAAATCTCCATGAGGACAAGTTTGTATTTCATTTTGCTTTGTATATTCCTTAACACAAAGAACAGTCTTTGTATATATCAGGTACTTAATAAATATTAAACTAATATTTATATATGTGTGTGAAAAATATATGTATATAGGTGTGTGTACACACACATGCACGCGTTTATATATGTATATTTGTATGTGTGTGTTTACATATGTGTGTATATATACTAGATAAATATACAGTTTGCTGCTGATATTACATACAGGTATGGCAGTATGGTATAAATGGAAATTACTTTATTTAAATTTCTGTTAAAATAGAATGTTGAATGCGAATAAAATTATATATCTGTTGTATAAGTATGTGTTGTATATGAGTATATATCATATGTATATAACACACATATGACTTATGTATTTTGAAATATAGTATAGGTTCATGTATAAGAATATTCAACTCAATAACAAATATTTATATATTCAAGGTCTGAGTGTATGTATGTACCATATCAGGTTTAGGAGCACAGCAAGAAAATTCATTTCAGTTTTCTTGGTCTTCTATTTAAAAAAAAACTCCAAGGTATTAGAAATCTTCCTATGAATTTTCATTTTATTCTTTTAAAAATATTAACCAAGGTGATAAGGAAGCATTTTCTAGGAAACAGGTTCACTTGGTATCATGATCCATCCTTAGTATCATGTTCCAAAAATATTTTGGTGTCTGTTTCCCTAACTATGAATTTACTGGTATTTGGAAACAGACTTTCTTGCTATTGCAAAAAAACCTATGAAGTATAAGCAATATCTTGTAGAGATTTACAAGCACTTAAAAAACCAACAGATTCCTTATGTAAGCATTAAGCACAATCAACTATATGAACCAAGTTATTCTAGGAAAATAAGAAATGATGGTTATTCTGATTGTGCCAGTATTAGAACAAACCTAAAGAATGATATTACTTACCTAATATGTTTATTGTTCTCAAAAAGAAAATTTATTTTGTGACATTTTATTGGAAGGTAAAACTTATTCCAAAATGTGATTGTCATAAGAACAAAATATGGAAGGCAAGCACAAAATGTAATACCTAAATCATAGTATACTCTTAGTAATTGTCATTTTTTTTCATTAAGATATTTTTCTTTAATGTGTAGTTACTTAAAGAAGAAAGGAGTTTTCACTTGGTCTAGAATATATGTGTGTCTGTGTGTCTGTGTGTCTGTCTGTGTTTCTTTTCAGCATACATGTGTATGAACTATGTAAACTGAGATTCTTTGCCAAGCACTATTCAAATGCCTTATCATAGAGTGGAGCTGAATGTAGGCTTTAAAAACCATTCCAGTGGATATACAATCTCTGCCAGGTTGTACCACATTGGAAATACTTTGAGTCCAACTGGGGCAACAGACAGTATCTGGTTTCTGAGAACCAGATTAGCTAAAAGACTGAGATTCATTGCCTGTAGGTTGGTAAATTCTGTGTTATCAATTCTATGATGAATTAATGGCAACCTATGAAACAAAGACATATAAAATGGCCCCTGATCCTGTGTTAACACCCCTCTACTTCTTTAATAATTACAGAAAAGAATCATAAAAGAAGGCAGATGATACTAAGAATCATGACCTTTGACCATTTATAAACTCTACTCCTTATGTTGGTCATTTAAATGTAAAATCTTTGCCCAAAGGTTGGTGGACACTCTATTACAGACCTTGAGTCACATCAATATTGGTATTTTTGATGCAAGTGAAACCAAGAGACAGAATAAATTTCCCACTAAATGAAAGGATATTTTACTGGTCCTCTTAGAAGACGTTGGTGGAAGTTGTATTATCATATGTCCATTTCATGGGATATTGGTCACCTTATATGGAAGTGTGCGTACATATTTACAAAAGAAAAAAAAGATTGCCATGAAGATAAGAAGTTGTAGCTTACATACCAACGTCTTAAAAAGAATGAAAAGGTAAAAATTATGGGAAGAATTTAGTAAAGATCCTCCAAATCAAGTATATTTTTTGATACTCAGGGACTTCAAAGTAAAGTTGGTAATAGGCAGTGATAATGAGGAATGTGCTGAAAAATATGCATCAGAAGGAAAGAGAGAAAGAG
>JAQQSW010003387.1:0-14705 GCA_028646575.1 Pseudocheirus occidentalis | reverse complement strand
TCCTATCCCACCCCCCACTTATACTATTTTCTCCTTTGACTCTGTCCTTTTTCAAAAGTTTTTGCTTCTGACTACCCCCTCTCCCAGTCTGCCCTTCCTTCTAACGCCCCCCCTCTTATCCCCTTCCCCCCTACTTTCCTGTAGGGTAAGATACCCAATTGAGTATGTATGTTATTCCCTCCTTAAGCCAAATCCAATGAGAGTAAGGTTGATTCATTCCCTTTCACCTCCCTGCTCTTCCCCTCCACTGTAATAGCTTTTTATTGCCTCTTTTATATGAGATAATTGACCCAATTCTCTCTCTCTCTTTCTCCTTCTCCCAATATGTTCACAACATTACTTTCTGATTTGCTTCTGGTCTTAAGACAAGATCAATAAGCCACATCACATTTGGATAAAATAAGAGTAAGAAGATTTGATTGAAGAACTGAGAGACTTGTCTATGAGTAAAGTGCATGAAGGGGCAGCTCAGGGGCACAGTGGATAGAGTGCTGGGTCTGGTGCCAGTAAGACTTGAGTTAAAATCTGTCTTCAGACACTTGCTAGCTGTGTGACTCCGGGCAAGTCACTCAACCCTGTTTGGCTCAGTTTTCTCATCTGTAAAATGAACTGGAGAAGGAAATAACAAACCATTCCAGTATAGCTCTTGTTCTTTGTGCTTGAAAAGGACCAAAATGCCATCACTGTATTAGTGTAAAGGTATAGTGTGTCCAACCGTGGCTGATCAGACCAACCCAAGCTCAGAATACTCTACCACCAGTCAGCCACAAATAGTCCATATGAACATTTGGAGTGTAGAAGTCTCTAAATTTTGTCAAAAAAAAAATCCCAAATGGAGCCATGAAGAACTGAACAACAATAACAAATGCATAAAATTTGGTATGCTGATATTCTAACATTGCCTATGGCTACAAAGGGATTTGTTATTTTCTTCCTCTTTTCCAAGTTGCTGAATAAATGAGTTCTAGATATGCAAGTTGTTATTATAATTATTTCACTTGGGAATATAACATATGACATATAGTCATCAACTGAGTGTCAGTTCTAAGCAAGTTCTTAAAACCTTCAAGTGCAGCTATCACAGTCTTTGACACTAAAAAGGTAAGTCCATTTATTCAACCAAGTGCTGTATACTGTTGAAGTAAAAGTAAAAAACAGTAATAAGCACAGAGAAACTGTTTTTCATTTAGCTAGAAAGATTTTCAATTCAGGTTCCTCCTTAATGAACCTGTCTATCATATATAGTATTTATTCCTTTAGGGAAGGACTGAAGTGAAAACAAACAGCAGGGAAGTCTATTAGGGTTATTGTTGCTCTGGTGAAGTCAAATTAATTTCTTTAGCATATACTTTATAAATAAGGCTCTTATCCATCACTGCTTAGTTGAATCTTTATTAAAACAGTCTATTGTCATGATTTTTAACTCTAGAATTTAAAACTTGCATCACAGACTTGTATCGTGGAATAGCTGTTTTCTTCAAATATCTCCAACCCAAATGCCAAAGTAAAAAAGAAAGAAGGAAAGAGAAAGAAAAAGAATTTGTCAGATACAAAAGAAATGGAAAAGCAGCTTGGGTTAATAGACAGGGAGTTCCTGGTCTCAAAGACAGGTTGGAAGTCACCTCAGACAAGTCCACAGTGGCTGTGTGACCCTGGACAAGTCGTCTCTTACAGTTCTACAGAGTTTTCTCTAAGTGAAGAGAAGGTGCCAATTTGCATTGGTAAAGGGGGAATTTGGTAAACCTGAGAATTATCTTTACTAGGAAAGTCACAGGTTTAATCCCTATTTCTATAGCATATCTAAACTTTTAAAAAAGGAAGACAGAAACCCTATCCAGGGAAAAAACAAGCAGATAAACATGAAAAGCAGAGAACTTAAACAAAGAATTCTCACCATTCTGCAAGTTTGTCCCTGGTTTTTCTTCTCCAGTCTTTGGCTCCTAAAGACCTCAGAGCCCCAGTGATGTCATTCTCTATGTTTTGGTGGGAGTGTGGGGACTCATACCTGGGTCCCTAAGCAAAATAAAAAACTAAAATCTAGGGAAGAAAACCAGCTCCTGGATTTCTAATCATTTTTACTTAGCAAATAGAAGCTTCCCCGCTTCCCTTTCCCGGATCCTCATAAACTCTCAAACCTTTCCAAAACAGGGACTGTGTACCAGAAATAAAGCAACTTCAGTTGTTTCCAAGGTCTAGGAAACCCAAAGCTCTCAAAGAAACTGCTATCAAAGGGGAGTCAGAATATGAGCAAAAGAGGAAAATTAATAATAATAATAGCTAATATTGACATACTGCTTCTTATGTGCTAAGTGCTTTACAATTATCCTATCTGATCCTCACAATAGCCCTGGGAGATAGTATTATCCCCATTTTGCTGGTGAGAAAACGGAGGCAAACAGGAGTCAAGTGACTTGCCTAGAATCATAGAGCTTTATGTGAGGAAGGATTTGAACTTAGGTCTTCCTGACTTCAAGTCTAGTGCAAAACTAACAAAAATGTGACATTACCAAACATCTCAGGAAAGAAGAAAAATCAATTCAACGTTGAGCATACACAGATAAACCAATAAGGAAGATAATAATAATAGAGGAAAAATGGCCTCCAGAGCTAAAAGAGTTTAGGCAAGAAGAAGAGCAAGATAAAGGAAAATGAATGAACACCTGATGAGGCAGAGGACCCTGTGAATTCCCAAGAGACCACAGCAAGATGTTCCTGAATGGTTTAAAAGAGGAAAAAAAAAAAGAACTGTGAATACAGAATATATGGCCTACATGGAAGAATGAATTGGCAGAAGAGAAAAATTTGAATCCACAGTGGCATATCTCACAAAAAAACCAAAAGAGAGTACAAATAATTGGGAATTCAAATACATGGAAGTGAAAGACAATGTGGCAGAAGAAAAAGCAAAAAGCAATTAACATTAAAAGAAAGCATGGTCTCCACACAAACAACATATACTGATCTCAAAGACAGGGTACAGACAGGCAATTTAAGGACTAAAATTCTCCCTGAAGAATACAAGAAGTAAAAAAGAAAATGTGGACATCACAATGCAAGAAATAATATAAGAAAACTGTCCATAACTTCTGAACAACAACAAAAAAAACCCACGACAATCAAAATAATCCACGAGATTACCTTTCAGGAAAAAATAAAACAAAAACCTATGCTATTAACTTCAAGATACAGAGTGGTTAAGTTGAATAATTCCACTTACAACAGATTCTGGAAGCAACCAAAAAAAACTACAAATATGAAGGAAAAGAATCTGAATAACACAAGAGTATTCTGGATTCACTAGAAACTTTAGGAAGGAATGGAAACATATGATGTACCCAAACCAAGTCAAAGGCTAAAAATGATGGGAAAATAACCCTAGTAATCTCAGGAAGAAGAGAGTATAGCCATTTTGGAAAGCAATTTGGAATTATGCAAACAAAGTGACAAAAATATTCATACTATTTGACCCAAAGATAGAGAGTATTACTGGAATTATATCCCAAGGAGGACAATGAGAAGAAAGCCCCCAAATACATCAAAACATTTGTAACAGCACTTTTTTTTGTGAAAGCAACAAATTGGAAACCAAGTAGAAGCCTATCAATTTGGACAAGAAATAAACAATAGTAGTACCTGAATGTAATGGGATATTACTGTTCTGTAAGACAAAGGTGATGAATACAGAGGAGCATGGAAAGATTTATATGAGCTTATGCTGAGTAAAGTAAACAGAGCCAAGAAAATAATGTATGTAATGACTACAAATGTATACAAAGACACATGGTCAAAGGTGGATACTGCAAAATTATAAAGAACAAGTATGGCTTGAAAGAAGAAGTATGGGAAAAAAACTATTAGAAGTCATTCCTACACTACAGGTGGGAAGAGGTGAAATATTCTCAAGTGTTATACATATTTTCAGATTTTTTCTTTTCTTTATTTTCCCACTATATAATACTGCCTTTAAAAAAGAAACAAAAGAGGATAAAAAGACCAAAAAAAAATAAAGAACAAAACCCTTTGAACTCCAAGGTACCCCTAATTATAATCACATTCCAGCAAATATAATCTTATTTTTTGTCAGTGATCCGTTTTGAGTATTTCTTAAACGTAGTAGTCTAACCTCTTTTGACCACAAAATCAAGTACCTCCCATTCAAAAAAATAATAGAAAAACAAATCTTTCCCCTTTTTACTTCTAGTAATAGCTTTGAAAGTTCCCATTCTTCATTTTTTTCTGTTTTAAAAAAATTTATTTGTTTTTTTTTCAACATTCACTTCTATAAGATTGTGAGTTCTAAATTTTCTCCCCCTCCCCAAGATGGCATGCAGTCTGATACAGGATATACATGTACAATCAGATTTTTTTTCAATGTATTAGTCAATTATACTGATTTTTTCCTCTCACTTTCCTTTTTTTCCTTAAAAATACTATCTGCTGAATAGAATGGCTCTCTGAAAGAGGGAAAGAGAGGGCTAATTGGAGAAATTATGGTGATATAATAAATGACACCAATAAAAATTATTTTTAAAAAAGACTATTTATTAATCTTTTTTCTGGTTATCTTTTTCACACTTAAGATTTCCATTTTTAAAAAAATTTAAGCTTTTGTTTATTATTTTATTTTTCCCCAGTTACATGTAAAAACAAATTTTAACATTTGTTTTTAAAACTTTTGAGTTCCAAATTCTCTCCCTTTCTCCCAGCAATTTAATATAGGTTATACATGTGCAGTCATGCAAAACACATTCATAACAGTCATGTTGTGAAAGAAAACACAGACAAGAAAGAAAACTAAAAAAAAAAAAAAAAGAAAGTTAAAAGAAAGCATGCTTTAATCTGTATTTAGATGCCATAAGTTCTTTCTCTGGGGATGGATAGGATTTTTCATCAAAAGTCCTTCCGAGTTTTCCTGGATCCCTGTATTGCTGAGAACAGCTAAGACATTCACAGCTGATCATCTTACAATATTGCTGTTACTTTGTACACAGTACATTTAACTTTGCATCAGCCCATGCAAGCCTTTTCACGTTTTTCTGAGAGAATCCTGCTCATCATTTCCCAGAGCACAATAGTATTCCATCACAATCATATAGCACAACTTGTTCAGATATTTCCCGTTTGATGGACATCCGTTCAACGTCTAATTCTTTACCCCCAGAAAATAGCTGCTATAAATATTTTTGTATATACAGGTCCTTTTCCTTTGTGCTTTTTATCTCTTCTGGGATACAGACCTAGTAGTGGTATTGCTGGGTCAAAAGGTATGCACGGTTTTATAGCTCTTTGGGTATAGTTCCAAATTGCTCTACAGAATGGATGGTTGAAATAGTTCACAACTCTACCAACAGTACATTAAATTCTCATTTTTCTCTCATGTTCCCTCTAACATTTGGCATTTACTTTTTTTGTCCTATTAACCAATCTAATAGGTATGAGGTAGCACCTCAGAATTGTTTTAATTAACATTTCCCCAATCAAAACTGAGTTAGAACATTTTTTCATATGGCTATAGATAGCTTTGATTACTTCATCTGAAAACTGATCACATATTTTGATCATTTATCATTTGGGAAATGGCTCTTATTTTTATAAATTTGACTCAGTTCTCTATATGTTCAAGAAATGAAAAAAAGCAAAAAAAAATTAAAGAAATGAGGCTTTTATCAGAGCTCTCTTCAAAATTTTTTCTCATAGTTACTACTGTTAAATATATTTCCCTCCATCCTGTTCCTATAACCCCCATTTATTCTATTCTCTCTATCCTTTTACCCTGTCTCCCCTTAAAAGTGTTTTGCTTCTGACTACCCCTCCCCCAATCTGCCCTCCCTTCTATCACCCCATACCATGCCCCCCACTTATCCTCTTTTCTGTAGGGCAGGCCTGCACAATATATGGCTTGTGACAGGGCTGCTTGTAGTCCACCAAAGGATGTCAGGTGGCCCATGGAAAATATAGAACAGTGGTTCTCAACCTCCCTAATGCTGCAACCGTTTAATACTCATATGTGGGCGTATCTGCATGTGGGTAGACCCACCTGGAGACAGATAGAGGAGTGGTGTCTTGGTTCCTAAGATCATCAGAAATATGTGTTTTCTGATGGTCTTAGGCATCCCCTGTGACCCCTGTGAAAGGGTCGTTTGACCCCCAAAGGGGTCACGACCCACAGGTTGAGAGCCGCTGATGTAGAGGATATAAAAGAAAGTAAAGATTTAACAAGTGCTTTGTCCATGGACAAAGGATTAACCTGCTTTCCACTAGTCATATCGTGCCCACCATGGAACTTGGCAGGTGGACTGCCACGGCACACTCTCTCCTGTTTGCCACATGACCCATGGCAACCAACCATTGTCAGTCGGTCTCTAGAAATCTATCTGTGGCCTAAAGAAATTTAGACAATTTTAATTTTGGTCCCTACCTACTGCCAAATTGTGTAGGTCTGCTGTAGGGTAAGATAGATTTCTATACCCAATTGAGTGTGTATGTTATTCCCTCTTTGAGCCAATTCTGATGAGACTATGGTTCACTCATTTCCCTTCACCATCCCCCTCTTCCCTTCCACTACAAAAGCTTTTCCTTGACTCTTTTATGTGAGGCAATTTACCCCCATTCTACTTCCCTCTTCCTCCCAGCACATTCCTCTCTCACTCCTTAATTTTATTTTTTAGGTATCATCCCTTCATATTCAACTCATACCTGTGCCCTCTGTCTATATATGCTCCTTCTAGCTACCCTCATATTGAGAAAGGTCATGTGAGTTACAAATAGCATCTTTCCATACAGGAATACAAACAATATAACCATATTAAATCCCTTATAATCTCCCTTTCCTGTTCACCTTTTTATGCTTCTCTTGAGTCTTATATTTAAAAGTCAAATTTTCTAGTCAGTTCTGGTCTTTTCATCAAGTATGCTTGAAGGTTCTCTATCTCACTGCATACCCATTTTCTCCCCTCAAGGATTATACTCAGTTTTGCTGGGTAGCTGATCACTGGTTGTAATTCTAGCTCTTTTGCACTCTAGAATATCATATTCTAAGCCCTCTGATCCTTTAATGTAGAAGGTGCTAAATTTTATATTATCCTGGCTGTGGCTCTACCATACTTGAATTGTTTCTTTATATTTTCTCCTTGACATGGGAACTATGAATTTGACTGTAATCTTCCTGGCAGTTTTTCTTTTGGGATCTCTTTTAGGAGGTGACTGGTAGATCCTTTCAATTTCTATTTTACCCTCTGGGTCTAGAGTATAGGGCAGTTTTCCTTGATAATTTCTTGAAAGGTAATGTCTAGGCTTTTTTTTATCATGGCTTTCACACAGTCCCATCATTTTATAATTATCTCTCCTGGATGTATTTTCCAGGAAAGTTGTTTTTCCAGTGAGATATGTCACATTGTCTTCTATTTTTTTTCATTCTTTTGGTTTTGTTTTATTGTTTCTTGTTTCTCATGAAGTCATTAGCTTACATTTGTATCTTCTTTTCCATTTAGTCAGTTTTACTTTTAAGGTGTTCTTTTCCTTGTTGACTTTTTGGACTTCTTTTGCCATTTTGCCTAGTCTGTTTTTTCAGATGTTATTTTCTTCAATATTTTTGGTGTCTTCTTATCAAGTTGTTGATTTATTTTTCATGATTCTCATTTCTCTTTCCAATTTTTCCTCTACCTCTTTTACCTGATTTTCAAAATCCTTTTTGAGCTCTTCCATGGCCTGAGACCTATTCATATTTTCCTTGGAGGCTTTGGATGTAGGAGTTTTGGCTTTATCATCTTCTGAGTATATGTTTTGATCTTCTTTGTCACCACAGTAACTTTCAATAGTCAAGGGTTTTTTTCCCTTCATTTGCTCATTTCCCTAGCCTATTAGTTGACTTTTAACTCTTTATTAAAGTGGAGCTCGGCTTCCAGGGTGGAGAGTGCACTATCCCAAGCTTTAGGGATTTTGTGCTGCTGCATTCAGAGATATTTCTTGGAACCTGTCAGTTTTCAGCTCTTCCAAGTAGGTAAGATTTAAGAAGAGGTATTTACTAGTCTCCTGGCCTGTGCTCTGGTCTGTGAGTAACCACAAGCTTTCTTTTCTGCCCTGAAACTATGAGAAGGATCTCTCTTTTCTCCCATCCCCACTCATTGCTGCTGCAAGTTCTGTTATGTTAGTGCTCCTTATCCTGGAACTGCTACCCAGGATCTGGAAACAAGTATGAACACAGCAACAGAGTCCTGCCTCAGTGCTAGTTAAAAAAGACCCCTGTAATCTCCTTCTGATCAGTTGTTCAACTCTCTTACTGTCTGTGGGCTGAGAGCTCTGCAAACAACTGCTGCTGTTGCCACTACTGCTGCTGATTCAGTCACTCCCAAGGCCTGTTTCTGGTTTGTGGCCATGGATATGCTGGCATGGCTTGTGCTGAACTGCATTCCATTCTCACCCAGGTGCAATCGACCTTTCCTGCTAACCTTCTAAGTTGTCTTTGGTGTCTGTGGGTTAAGTGGTCCAGAAACCACCACCGAAGCCAGTGATTCAGTCATCCTGAGGCTTGCTCCCAGATTTCTAGGGCTTGGTCTGTGCTGGTGCATCCTCAGCCGGACTGTGCTCCTCTCTCATTCTGGTGCAATAGACCTTTCCTGATGATTTCCCAAGCTGTCTTGGGCTAGAAGTTTGTTTGACTCCTTTTTGTTGGTTCTGCTGCTCTAGAATTTGTGTAGTCAATTTTTAAAGGTATTTGAAAGGGTTTTGAGAAAAGCTCAGGCAAGTCCCTGTCTTTACTCTGGCATCTTAGCTGCACCTCCCAAAAAACTATTAATCTTGCAAAAGCTACTGCTGCACTACTTGAATCTAGTTTGCTAAACAAAAGATTAGCAGAATGTCAAGTATACCCAAAGTGGTTGTGAAGAATAATAAAATAATTAAAGGAAGAGAGTTAAGTAGCAAAAGCAGAAGAGCCTTCAGAAGGCTTCATAGAAAATCACTGGTTTATAAGAGAAGGTGAAGAAATTTAATAAAATAATGTATACTGAAGTAACAAAATGGCAGAGATCAAACAGAAAAATGCAGTGAGCAATAAGAAATAGTTGGGTAATATCAAAAGCTAGTAAAATTGGTAGAGCACTTGAGATCTCTACAAACCAAAACAAGTGACTTTGAAGAAAGAAATTGGCAAAGTAATCTGAGCATTCTTCATCTCGCAAGAGATAAGAATATGATTCTACTTATTCCCTTATTGGCCAGTGAAACAAAATTTCATAAATAATACACTTCAGAAAATTGTTCAAGAAAATTGCCTACAAATTGTAGGGAAAGACAGCTAAGTACTGATAAACAGAATCTAGATGATTCTAGATTCTAGCAAAGAGGAACCTCAAGTAGATCTCACCAAGATATGCATGATTTAAATACCAAATAGGTACAGAGATTTAAAGCTGAAAGGGACTTCAGAGGTCAGTAAGTCTAACTTCCTTACTTTACAAAGGAGAAAACTGAGATCCAGAGAGGTTAAATGACTTTTCCAGGGTAACAGACCTAGTAAGCATTTGAACTTGGGTTTTCCTGAATGAATATTTCTTGAAGTAGAATGCCATAGATGAAGTTATTTCAACCAAAAAAGTGGGAAGATACGGGTCCAAAATCCCACTTAGAATCACAGAAATTCAGAGCTGAAAACTTTAAAATTCAAAGAAATGTAGATGCTTTCCTACCTCAAAAGCTTCATATACAGAGCTTCCCAGGACTCTAGGCAAATTATCAATGTGAAAGTACAGCAATAGGCTTGGTTTGGAAGGAGAATGCTACAAAGATACATATATAATTATATATATATATTTTCCCAAATACATATATTTGGGAAAAATACCAAAATAACCACACTTTTTTACATCAAGTTTTGATTTAAAGGGCTAGTCACATAGATTAGTACCTACTAGCGAAATAGCCTGTGTAATTGAAGGGATGCTTTGACACCTCTCTATTTTTCACTGTAAATACCTTTGGGGCACTCTGTTAAGAACATCAAAAGGGACAATAAAAGGCTCAGTTAGTTAATATCATCATGGTAAACTACTATAGTAATTCAAGATTCAACTATGAGAACTAACTTTAATATATGCTATTAGAGTTAGAATAACCATGATTGCTAGCGGTATATAGTTTCCCTTAATGTATTTGCATTATACTCATCCCTTATGTATTGCTTTAAAAGAATCTTGGCATTTTGGGGGGTCACAATTTCAGCAAGTTGAAAGTGAACACATTTGTGATCTTTACTTCGTTATGCATCTCCTCCTCTAGAAATAAATACACCATCTATACCAACAAAAGTTGATAAAGCAAGTGTCTAAATAAATCATTACTGCTACCAGGGACTAACAGTAAATCAAACTTATGAAGATTCATTAACCACCAGGGGAAACAGATTGGTTTGGGTTTGATAAATACCTATATCCTCACTTAGGAGTACTAACGGATAGGTTACCATGATCCAGCTTGGCTAACTCTATGCAGCATTATTTCGAGATGAAAACTGGGCAAAGAGGTAGATAATAATGCATAACATATCACTTGGAGTGGCAAGGCCTTAAAGAGAACAGAGAAACAAATTACTCCCCTATCATTCCTTCACTATTCATTCAATGGTGGCAGTAGGGGCAGTGAAATCTGATGAAATTCCCTGGTTATTTTAGATAACTTCTTATGAAACCTAAGGCCTTTAAAAAAATTTTCCTAGATACAAGTATATATAGTCCACTACCACGACAGTCAAGAAACTCCTCTACAATTGCCAGGCACATGATATGGATTTGTTTTGAATTGCACGCTCACATTTTTATGTTATATATACTTACCAAGATATAGTCAATCCATTAGAACTAATGTTTCAACTTAAGACGAGAGTGAAACTGGCAGAGGTGGAGGTTAATATTTAGAAACGAACTTAGGCATGCATGCAGAAAGTAGACCTTGGCAGAATTTTAGCCATAGCAGAAAAGACTCCCACCTCCACCAGAAAAATATGTCCCTGATCAATGGGCCACTCTTACCCTGCCATTGATGGGGCTGGTTTTTCAGGCCACTGCTTTCAACAGTAAATTATTAATGAGTTTCATTCTAAGATGCAGACATAAAACCTGATATGTTACTTCCCAGAGGGAAGTTCAATCCATTATGAAAAGGGTACTTCCCCCAAGTGTAACTGTATAAACAACAGAATAACTCCTAGATATATAAAAAAGTGAAATAAAGTCTTACTGGTCGGACGTCACCACAGGAATTGGTAAATTGTCGAGCCAAGCCAAAATCCAGCATATAACATTTTCTACAAGTACTAGGAAACCGGCCCATGGCAAAGTTCGACTAGAAAAAAAAAACGAGAAAAGCAAACTTATATTATCTTCATATTTCCTGTTCTTTTAAAAAAATTCAATTTTAACTATAAATCACAAATTTCTCAAATACAATAAACTAATTATAGCATTATAGCATATTAGGGATAGATGACATCACCGAGACCATTTCATCCAATCCCTTCAATTTATACCTTGGTTAGTCTCTCAAAGAAACTACCTGATTTTGCCCAAGGTCACATAGCAAGGCAGTAGTAGCAAACTTGGGACTGGAATTCTGACAAGGTGTGCTGGTAAATGTTTAACACAAGACACTCAAAGTTTAATTGGAATTATTAATATTTTCTCCATCATTTTCTTAATTTTAGACAATCAAGAAAACAATAAATTGAAGTCTCACTTTCTTAAGTTTAAACAATCAAGAAAACAATAAATCAAGCCCTGTATTATAGTGTTTTCCAATATCTGAGGTATAAATATTTGCTCACATTGAAAATTTAACAAATAGCTCTCGCAAGACAGTCCAAGGTGATTCCAGCATACCAGTGCATTCAAGTGTTTTGAATCCTAGGCCTGTGATTATTCTACTATATAACACTGATATTTTGCCGAATACTAAAAATTTCACCTTCGGTTGGTTCTATTTATGTCTAGTTAGGTTACATTAAAATGATATTATTTGTATTATGCATTTAATATTTAACAAATATTGTTTAGTAAATGCATTTAAACAAAATATACTTTATCAGTAATACATTTCTATCATTTTTTATTTTGCAGAGTTTTACTTATATTCATTATATCTTGCAAATTTTACAGATATAAACTGAGCAATATTAAAAGCTAGAAGTCTAAGGTCACTCACTGCAAGATGATGTTAGAGCTGGAATTAGGAACCCATGTCTTTTGGCAGCCTAGTTTATTCCAAGCTACTATTTTAATGAAGCTGTATGTGCTTTATGTGTTTGGGGGTAGGGACAGGGAAGGAGGAAAGAGTATGTAACACAAAATAAATACATAGCTAAGATATTTCATTGTCTCCCATTAAAATCCCTATAGACAGAATTACCATTCTGGCGAAAAACAAGAGTGTAATCTAATTCCAAAAAAAAAATCCCAAAACAGATTTAGGAAAACTGTTCTCTATATATCCCTTAATTTAAAAAGAATAACAATGTTCAATGACCCTAAACTCAAGCATAGTTGACCTACAGAGCTCAAAATACATATATAAGAATGGAACTCTAGAAAGAAAATAACCATTGAGCAGAGAAATAACACTTTTATAAATAACACTCTTTGGGAAATTCTTTAATGACATTGGTAACTTTTCAAACCACCACTTTTCTCAAATCACATTGTTACTTTGGCAGTATAACAAGAGTAAGCAAGAGCTGCCCTGTGATGTTAATCCAAATGCAATGTATTAATTGTACCTGGTTATGTTTCATATCAACTGTTCAGTGCGGGATATAGTGAGAAGTAACAGATGACTATAATTTTCAAGTACACCAACATATGATATTTATAATAAATACAGTCTAGCTAAAATGGGTCATTTAATCAACAATGAAATCCAAAGAAGGAAAAATCAAGGTCTATTTCCCAACCTCCAAGAGAAACAGAATAGAAAAATCAGGACTTTCATCACTACCAAAAAGGTAGAAGAGAAAAAAAAAATCAGTCTTTCACAACAGGGGTTTTCTTATTAGTCCAACTTGTCATTGTATTAATGATTCACAGAATACATACACTGTCACTTAGAAGTTCTTTGAAAATAAATTTTAAAAACACCAAACATACAGTAAAAAAAAGATTCTAAAGGAAATTAGCTAAGTTTAGGTGTACAATTGAAAGACTATTAGCATAGTATCCACTATTATTTATTTTATTATTACTATTTTATTATCTACAAAAATGCTTAGTTAAAATGCTCAAATATTTACTTCTGTTAGTAAAAAATTGTCCCTATTTCTGATCTGCTAATACTTTTTCTTACCTGAACCTTTTCAGGTGTACATGTAAGAAACATAAAAAGCACACCTGAATTTATAAGCTACATTCCTATGTATCTTATTTTGTTCTTCCACTAACAGAAGCAGTCTGTGGAAGAGAAAAATCAGCACAAATCAAATGATGCATCACAAGAGACAAATTTATCCAAAGCTCCATTGATGATGAAAATCCAGCCAGGCCTAAAGCAGGGAGACCTCTGCTTGCCCGAGGTTTGTGCCTTCATTAAGGAAAAGCTCTTACAGAGAATTCAAGTGAAAAGGGATTCATCCTAGACACTGAGGGCCTCCAGATCCCATGGGGCCCATAAAATTGTTCTGACTGCATTGCTAAACATGTTCTGAACACTCCAGAGCCTCTGACGTGAGTCACGACTCTTGAACTGTCCACAGTGGATAAAGAGTATATCTATTGTCCAAGTTTACTATTACATTCTTTAAAATAAAAATGAGTCCAACATAAAAGATTTTTCAAATAATGTACTTTCCAGCATAAGATAAACCTTTGAAGGAATATTTCATAACTATTAGTTTATTAAAATAAAATAAAAATCAGGAAAAGATACATTTTCCTCTTCTATGAGATAAACACATTGCCCTGTTTGACAGCCTTGTGGATGACAGCTGCCCAAACTGCCAGCCACACATGGAACTCACTGTCTCTCATCACAAATATCAGAAGCCAACAAACTCCTCCAGGATTCTGTCTGACAAAGACTCTCACCGGCTTGATGTCTCGGTGTAAGAAGCCCACAGAATGAATGCTCTCGATGGACTCCAAAATCTGTTTACCCAGCCGCAGAGTCGTGCTAATGGTGAACGTTCCCCGGGACTGGCTACGACGAAGATCAGCCAGATTCCGACCCTGAAGAAACCAAAGACACAAATGAGGCACCAAAATTCCAGATGCCAAGATAAGACTAAGAAATTATTCACTTACCATTTTAAAAAATACTTTTTAATACAAGTATCAAGAGTTGCACCCAAATACTGACTCTCTTATTCAAGAACAGAAATTTCCTTAAGACAATGACTCAGATGCTTCAGGCCAATTTATAAACAACCAAAGTTCTTGAGGATTTCATCTTTCTGAGCCACCACTTTTCCCTTTATCTTTTTTTTGTTAAAAGTATTTTTTAATTTGTTTTCTTGTTTACATCATTCATTTTCATGACATTTTTGAATTACAAATTTTCTCCACATCATTCCCCTACCCCAACCCCAAAACAGCGATCCCACTGTAAAGCCCCTCCCCTGCTCTACTCTCTTACTTTCTGGTAGGGCAGGGAGGGTCTCCCTACCCCAGCCCCTATATATCTTAATTCCTAGTTGCAGGTATTGCAGAGCTTTAAATTTTAGATGCTTT
>JAQQSW010003386.1:0-14705 GCA_028646575.1 Pseudocheirus occidentalis | reverse complement strand
GAACTGCCTTCAGCAGGGACGTGTTTTCTGCAGTTCCGTGGATTTTGGAGCTGTAAAATTTATTGATTTTGTGTGTATTTAAGGTGGCCGTGCAGGAGCTGCTGATCCTTGCTGCTTCTGTGCCGCCATCTTGGCTCCCAGAACTCGACCACTAGAAACTTTGCCCAGGAAGAAGGAGCGTAGAGAAACCTTGATAGATTTTGCTGCTTTACTCTTAAAATTGGGAAATTATAGAAGAAATGAGCAGGTACAGTGACTGATATCTGGTCCCTGGGCAGTTCACTGGGGGATCCACTGCAGCAGACTAAAAGCAAGAGCAATCAGGGACTAGGACAGGAAGAGATGGTTTCTTTCCTGGATTAGAGTCAAAGCTTCTCCTCCCTCACTCTCAACACAAGTAAACATTTTATGTTTATGCCTCAAAAATCTCTGCCAAAGTTTGAGCTTGACTGAAAGCTTAGGGAGAAGGTGATTATGGTACAATGGAAAGAAAATTCAATTCTGGAGTCAGAAGACCTAGGTTTATATCCATTTACTGGTGCTTATATCTGTATAACCTTGAGCAAGTAACTGAACTCCTTTGGATCTGTTTCCTTATCTATAAAATCAAGGAGCTGGATTTGATGACCTCTGAGGGTAGCATGTAGAAGTACTTATACAAATGCAATCTATGTTTTCTAACTGGGGCTTGCTTGAGTGACAGCAGGAGAGGCAATAAATCCCAAACGGGGACAGCAAAGGAAAGAAATGGGCTGAGTGAAACCTGGATATGGACCAGTAAGGGAAAGAATCATTTAAACTTCTTGGGGGGGGGAGCCAAGATGGTGGAGCAGAGAAAGCACTCAGAAGAGCTCTTCCAATGTTCCCCTACAAACAATTTTAAAATAGTGCCTCAAATGGAATTCTGGAGTGGCAGAGCCAACTAAAGGCCAGAGTGAGATATTCTTCCAGCAAAAGACAATTTAGGAGGTCAGAAAGGGATCTGTGACATGAGAGTGGAGGCAAACCTAGAGCATACATAGTTGAAACCCCAATGGTGGGACCAGGTAGTGGCTACAGAAGTAGCAGCAGCTTTAGGAGTTCTCAGGCCAGAGGTGGTAAGTGGACATTCTTGGTGGAACTATAAGCTATGACACAGCCTTTCTGAAAGGTAATTTGGAATTTTGTCCCAAATGTTACTAAATCGTGCATACGTTTTGGTTCAGCAATATAATCACTAAGACTTTTTTCCAAGGATATGAAAGAAAGAGAAAAGATATCATATTTACAAAGCTCTTTTTTAGTAGCAAAGAACTAGAAACTAAGGAGGTATTCTTCAGTTGGGGAATAGCTGAACATATCATGGTCTATGAATATAATAGAATTAGATTGTGTGCTATGAGATCATTGAAAACTGAGAGAACTTATCTGAGATGATACAGAGTAGAGAAAGCAAAACCAGAAGAACAATTTATACCATTATCAATATTGTAAAAAAAAAAAAAGCAGTTTTCAAAGACTTGGAAAGTCTGATCAATGAAATGATTAATGAGGACCTGTGCTAAAGAATACAACCTAACTCTTGACTGAAAGATTATGGACTAATATGAAGAATGGGACACACATCTTTAAACATTGCCACTATGAGCAATTGTTTTCCTTGACTGTCTATTTTTATTTTTTTTATTTTTATTCTTTTTTAGGGAAGAACCAAAAGAATCTAGAATTGACTGTTTATTTTTAACAAGTATTTCTATATTTTGCTTTAAATGGGTAAGTTGAGTTGCAGGGAGAAAACTAAATGAATGATATTTTTTAAAATTAATTTAAAATAAAATAAAAATAGCTGCTAAGAAAAAGTCACATCTTAAAAATCAAAAGACTCCCTGAATACTATGAATAAGCAAATAATTTGGATGTCATATTTTTAAAAATGCCCGTAAAACTCCCTAGATCTGTTATTATCAAAAAATAAGTGTAAAAAAGGAGTACACTGGTCAATTCATGAAAGAAACACCAAGTTGAAAACACCCTAGTTATGTCTTGAGCAAACTCTAGGTCTTTCAGGTCAAAGAAAAAAATATTTCAGGAAGCCAGAAAAGTTCAAGTACTCAGTAACTGTAGTGAGATGGTAGGATAAGACCATAGACAAGATTATTTGGCAACTATTTTAAGGTAAAGAAAATCTCAGATTATTATATTCAAAAAGGAAAAGACAAAACAAAGAATAACTTATATAGGGGGAAAACAGCATAATTCTATGAAGGGAAATGATCCTTTAATTGCTTGGGGACTTTAAACCATTTCTGGTAGAAAGACACAAGTTAGGTAGACTCTTTAAAGCACAAACACAGGAGACTGAAAGAAAATTAGAGAAAAAAGGTAAATACATTTAATCAACAAAAGAGGCCTAAATATATTTAGGCCCGAATATATTCTAATTGACAGAGAAGAGAGATGTTCTTTCAGAATCCAGCTCTCTTTAAGGGTCACAAAGAAAATTTTTAAAAGAAAAGAAAGAAAAGGAGTTTCAAGTTTGTTTCATTGTATCTCATTGGGTTTTGAGGAAGAAATAAAGAGAAGAGAAAAGAAATAACACTAGGGAACAAACGAGGAAGAGGAGAGGAACTAAGTGTAATGTCATGCAAGAGCAACTTCCCAAAAGAATGCTACTGTGAACAAGCTTTAAGGTTCTAATTACTCAGTATAGTGAACACTCCACTTATTCCATAACAAATCAAGGCAAAACATTCACAACAAATAACAATGTAATATTCACAACATCTTATCACAGAAAATCACAATATAGTGTTCACAACAGTTTAACATTAAAATGGCCACATAGTTTTCACCAAAGTGGTCACAGTATTTAGAACAAAGAACAAAAGAATAATCATCTGGTTTCTCTAGGGATGTTTGCATCCTTACTCTGTCATTCAGCCATCTCAAGATCCAATATTCTGTCTTCCACTCATGGGGCAATTATAGATTAACTTAGTCACTTATCTTAGTGATAGTGATTGAACTATTAATGATACTAAGTATCATTAATCACTAAACACAATCATTAGAAAATTACACAAACCCTCCACCCCTCAGTGTCTAATAAACTTCAATTTCGTCACCAAATTCAGTATCCAAGGAGAGGTCTTTTCTTCATATTGACTCTGGGTGGTCTCTCAGATTCCCTGAATCCCCTTCCATGGTCCCAGCTCCCTTCCTGAATCTACCAAAGTCACCTGGATTCAGAGGAGACAGCTCCCAGGTTCTTGCCCAGTCCTCTGGGAAGTTCCTGCTACACACTGAAGTTCCCAGGGTCCAGCACATCTCAAAACCTTCACATCTTCTGTTTCCAGGAACTCAAGGATCAATCAAGCCACAAACATGCTTCTTCAGTCCCCAGAAGTTCAGCTGGCCCTAGGGCCCAGAAGAAATCTCAGCCAGGTGGCAACTTCAGCCTTCACCAGATTCTGGTCTCATAGAAAACTTCAACTTGGTTCTCAGTCCAGCCAAGTAGCAGCCCAGCTTCCAGATGCTGGAAAAATTCTGTTTCCTCCACCAGGAGCCTGCCAGGAGAAAAAAATCTTGATTCTGACTGCCTATCTCTGGGATTCTTTTTATATACACAGATACATTAGTTTCCTGTTTCAACCAAACCCTTCCTGTTATGTCAATAACAGGAGACAGAGTTCACACCCTCTGCCTCTTAGCCACAAAGGTTTGATTAGTTACTAAGGGCTAAGTACCTGCTTATTTGACATAACAAAAAGGGGGCTTCAAATTTAATAATTACCATTACACTAAGTATGGCCTATATATATGAGGCTTAAAAGAAGACTGCAAATATGGAGGAAGGGATGGGGTATCATACATCACATACATTTCATTCTTATCTGAATGCAAGAAAAAGAGCGTTCAACATAAAGAATTCAGTGTAGGAATACATTGAATGGAACAGGGAAACTTGCAGTGATTATGCCAGGGAGGATGGGGGAGTGAATAGTCACAAGTAAAATAAATTTCACCTTTGGTGGGTGTATCATAAAGAGGAAACTAAAAGGAGAAAAAAGAAAGTAAGATCTAGGGTATGGATTAGATAAAGAGAAGGACAGAAAAAGTAGGATCTGATTACTTCATTTAGAGAACATTGAGACTGATTATATTTCTTCTCTTTTATCATTTTTGTTCTTGTTTATAAAAAGGGGGTGGAAAGTAAAGAGAATAAAATGAATGGAAAACAGTTAATATTCACAACCATGAATGTGAATGTCATGAACTCAACTATAAAATAGGAAAATAGTATAAAGCTTTAGCAAGCAGAATCCAACAATATGTTGATTACAAGAAGTATATTTGAAAGAACAGAGTTAAAATGTGAGTTAGGAGCAGAATTTATTATCCACTTGATGAATTAAGAAAAAAAAACTACTAGGGTGAAAAAAAATCAAAGACTTTGAACAAAACAACATTAAAAATTGAGGTACTTAAAAGATAAGTAAAGAAGCTCCATGATGCTTAAAGGTACAATAAATAATGAAATAACTTACTTTTATATGCATCAAATGGTATAGCCTCTAAGTACTTAATGAAAAAACTAATTTAATTATAGGGACAAATAGACAGCAAAACCATAATAGTCGGGGACTTCAATATGACCTTCTTTAGTCAAATCTTACAAAAGGATGAAGTTAAATCTCGGATTAGAATTTTAGGAAAATAAGATACAATATATCTCTAGATTACTGAATAAAAAACAAAAAGAGAAGTCTAGAGTTTCAATGTACCAAAATGTTTAAAATATAGCCAAAGCAGTCCTTAAGAGAAAAATTACACCCTTAAACAGTTTTATTCTACTTCTGACAATAGTTTTTGAGGTTTCTAGGTAATATAGTGGATAAAGTATGGGATCTAGAATTAGGAAAATCTGAGTCCACATCTTGCTTCAGATACCTACTAATTGCATGACTCTAAGTCATGTAACTTCTTTTGACTTCAGGTTTTTTTTAATTGGTAAAATGATGGTGTTCAAATAAATGAACTCTGAGGTGTGTCACTATTTTTTTAAGGTGTATCACTCTTAAAGAAAACCAGTTACAAGACTAAAATGAGATAACATCGGTAAAATTCTTTGAAAATTATACCATATAAATGTCAGGTATCATTAACAAGCATGATGTGTTTGGGGTTTTTTTGTTGTTGTTTTGGTGAGTTTTTTTTGTTTGTTTTCATTTTTATTTACTCTTTATGAGATTATGTAGAAGTATTGCAATTTTAAAAATGTAAAGAAAAAATCGATTCAAATTATAAGTATATTGTCAATTTATTCACGTTTGAAAGGGATTGTGATGTAGAAGAGATGATTACATCAGACAGAGGGTGATGAGGGAGGATAAGGATCAGGAAGTGACTTTTTACTTTATCCATAAGTATGGATTTGCAACCTTTGGGAAAAAAGAGAAACTAAATGATATTAAACAATTTTTCATAAGTGACTCTAAAGAGACATGAGCCAATTATGTGGCAGTTAATTATGGTGTTTTCACACAGCCTTTTTTTTTTTCAAGATTTTTGTCCTTGATCTCTCTGAGGCTATAACAGCAAGTTACAATTGAATCATTCTAAAAATCCACAGTGAAATAGGTAGAGGGTGTTGTTGCTCACCAGGCCACAGAAAGCAAGAGCTCAGTGGAGTTAGAAAGGGTAGCAAAGCCTTTTGAGATACATTTCTCAGCCGATTAAACTCATTCAGGGCTAGGATACTGGAAAGAAAACAGAAGTATCACTTCCTGATTTTGTCTGTCTTCCTCCTTCCCTCCCTCCCTTCTTCCCTCCCTCCCTTCTTCCCTTCCTTCCTTCCTTCCTTCCTTTCTTCTGTTCTTCCTTCCCTCCTTCCCTCTTTCCTTCCTTCCCTTCCTCTATCTGTTTATTTCTTTGCTCTGGACCTGGAGTCAGGAAGATCTAAATTCAGTCCAGCCTCAGACACTTACTAGCTGTGTAATTTTGGGCAAATCATTAACCTCTATTTGCTTCAGTTTCCTCATCTGTAAAATGACAATACCTACCTGCCAGGATTTGGGGAGGGATTAAATAATATAATATTTTCACAATGTCTGGAACATAATAAGTGCTATATAAATGTCATTTATCGTTATTATTATTGCTATTGTTTTTTCTTCTTTCTTTCTTTCTTTCTTTTTCCCACCCTCGTTTCCTTTTCCTCCCCACCTCCCATTACTATTCTCACAAAGAAGAGAAAAGTTGGAGGCATTATCTCTCTCTCTGTCTCTATGTCTATCTTCATATCCATATCCATATCCATATCCATATCTATATCTAATCTATCTATGTGTATGTATGTATATAAATTCACTGGCTAATTTCTGATGTATCCAAGGATCATTCTAAATCCAATCAAAAGACAAAAACAGAGATCAATTATACTTCAGAATTCCCTCATATCTTAAATCTCTTTCTAAATTGAAGACAAATGATTATAACACCATGGCTATAGTTTTAGGCATGTAAAACCTTGGAGTGGGGAATGAGGCAATTACCAACATAATTCCATTACAATTCACGTTTTCCCCTATTATCTGCATATCACTCAGGCAAAAAAAAATATCTTGAGGTCCAAGTTATTTGTATAATTGTCTTTATTCTCTAATTTTATGTGTGTGAATTTAGTCACAGTTTCAATTAATTATGAAAAGAGAAATACTGTATCATATTTGAATCAAAAGTATTGTTGGAGTTCTTTTAGAATCTCACAGAAAGAATGATCGAGGCAGAACAAAGTGATCAAAAAAGCATTAGACTAATGTGATGGCTGCATTTTAAGAAGACTAACGTGGGTCAGACCTGCAGCAAGTTCAAAAATATTACTCAGACTTGCCTTTTGGACCTAGAATATGGTTTACCTCTCTAGGTCTGTGATGCATGACTGTCCTTTAAGGATGACATGCCTAAGTCTGATGTGAACAAAGAGTACTACATCTAGAATACTGATTGAGAGATTTCTAATGGGAATGTAATTCAGACAGTTGGTAGTCCTGGGAGGGCTACAGGTACCAGTGACATGCTGCTCGAATCAGCCCTTACTAAAAACAGAGTCATCCTCATGGTCTTTTTTTTTCTTTCTGGGTGAAAGGAGAACATAGAAGAGAAGTGTCCATACAAACATGAGAAGCCTGAAGACCATGATGAAACTTTTGCTGATAGGAACATCAAAGATCACTCTTATGATATTGATGGTCCTGTGGCTAATAAAACAATCTTCAACAATGCTTCCCCTGGATCCACCAGGACTAATCATTACCATACTGCATGTTGGTAGCCTTGGTGATATAATCAGTGAGAATAATCTCAGAAATCACTCTTACCAGTTTGGTGAGATCCCAGCCATAAGAGTTGCACAGACAACAATATGCTTTCATTCAGTTTTCTAAAATGCAAACTGCAGAGATAGCTGCTGAGAAGTCCTTCTGCAAACTGATTGTAAATGGAAACAGGCTTAATGGGAAGTGGGAAATATCCCAGGCAGCCAGAGGAAAAGAAAAGGAATAAGAAGGACCCAGAGACTCTGGAATTAAACTGAAACCCATCCCAGGATTTCCTGGAGCTCTTCCCCTTCCTTCAGCAGCTTAAATAATCCCTTTGCCAGTCATTTTAGTCTTCCTCCCAGCCACCCTCCAGGACTGGTTAATATTGCCTTGTCCCCTCCTCCTGAGATTGCACCTCTACTTCCACTGGTTTTGGACCACACATGTTCCACCCAATAGGACTACCTACCATCTCCCTTCATGTGAGCTCCAAGACACATCCACTATCCTCAAGATCACCAGAGAATAATGGAGGCTCATGCAGGAAAGCACAGCATGATTGGGCTTTGAAGAAGAAAGGCTATTTAGAAATATAACAAATCTAAAAGTTAAAAAAAATCCCAGACTTATACTAAGGAGAAGAGATCTGGAGTCTAAGGATGACTTTTGAAGAAAAATGTACGCCTACACAAACACATGAAGTGTGTGTGTGTGTGTCAGTAATATCACATATTACAGCCTATTAATGTTAGTCCATCATATCAGTGTCAGATATTACATTTCTATCATGATTGTGTGTTTTAACATAAGTTTCAAATCATTTCACTGATTTTGGTGCTGAGTATACACACATACAAATAGTTTTGGTTTTTTTGGAAAGAAGAAAAGAAATACTTATATTTAAAAAAATAAATAAATCCAGGTAAATGTTTGAATTCAGAAAAACAAGTAAAAATTTCTGGTTCAAAATGGGTTACTGAATTAAATAGTTCTCTTCCTGCCCACTGTCACCTAATCTTTGACATCATATATTCTGGCAAAGATGCTAAAGAAAGTAAGGAAAAATCTCCCTATGACTTCATTAACTGAGTGTTCTCCACTATTATCTGGGGCCAAGAAACTTTAGCAGTGTTTTGTAAATTCACCCTCTCTTAGAAATTGCCTCAAGGAATTTTTTTTTCCTGTTTGTGGGAAAAAGCCAAAAATCTGCTCCAACCTACCCCCTGCCCCCCAAAATACTGTGAAATAAGGTTACACTTGAAGGGTTTGGAAATATAACCCCTTTGTGGGATGCCCCAAACCCAGCAGGAACTATCCTTCCTTCCATTTATTCACATTTTTATACGCACTATAACTGTCACTACATTAGTAGGAAATTAATGAAACTAATTCTAACACAGAGTTCAAAAGCGATTTTTTCAAAACAAAAACTATTTCACTCTTCAGTTTTACTTTATGTTGTTCTAATACTTTTTGCCCTGATTTTGTAAGTTGGTTCCTATATATAAAGCATTTGACATATAAAGATATGCATTCCTTATTCTTACTTTCTGTGAGTCACAGGACATACCCTGACACGGTCTTGTTTCCCATCATTCTCCTCCTTTAAAACTATACAATCCTGAAAAAAAAACTTAAGATCTTTTCCCTGATTTTATCTGCAGAAAATTGATTGTCTTCCCTTTTTTGAGTCATTCATCATCAAAGATAAGTTTTTGCTAGAGCTCCATTTTTGAATTGTTCTATTATTAGGATGTTGGTACGGTAATAGCCTATATAAGAGATTTTTTGTCTTATATTTGTGTTGTATATATTTTACCCTAATAACATGTTCAGGTTAAAAGTATTGGCTGTTATCCCTATTAATTCATATCTAGGCATTCATAAATTGTTCCTTAATTTTAAAAAATTGTCATATGAAGCATAATTTTTCAAGGTTGCAGGAACTACACCTACCACTTGCCAGAGATGCACCTTCCTATTTTCTTGCTTCCTACTACATAGAAAGCCTGATGGCTTGCTCAGGCTTTTATAGTCTGTACTAGGCCAAGGGAGCTGGCAAAGGCCAAACCCGTTGTTATACTGTGCCTCTAAAGGGAAATACAAAACCTAATCCCCAGACACAGTTTCAGACAAACACTCATTTTATTTACTCATATTCATCTCTCCAGAAAAAAAGGAGGAGAAAATAGCTTGCTTAATCCCAATACTAACACAATATTGATTCACATTCATGTTCAGTATTTATTGACGTGCATTGCATTCAATGGAGGCTATCATTCTGGCGGCTGTGTTGGAGGGAAGGAGCAATCACATTAGAAAAAGAGATGAAGCACCCAGTTTATACAGCCCTAATTTTATGTAATGTAAACCTTTCAAGCACTGCACATGCGAGTGGAAATGCATGTCCTGATGAAAAACCAAATGCGTACAAAATGGATTTATCTTAAAGTTAATTACGGCTGTTGAATATCTGTCCTCCAAGTCCGTCATTATTTCCGAAACTTGTATAATGAAATTAACTTCTCTTGCTTTGTGGCAGATTTCTGTGTATCTCATTAACCAACCATAGCTGCATTGGGGTTGTTCAGCACAAGGTTTTTATTTTGTGATGCCTCATACTGAGTGTCGGGAAATTATACAGGTGGCATGTAATTTTGCTCAGGGCTTTTTGTATTCTAAGGCATGCACCAAATATCGACCTTGCCCCCCACTGCACCCCACCCCCTTTACCAATCACAGAAATCACCAGACATTTTATATACATTGCTAGCATATGGTTGAGGCCAGTGAGTAGTTGGGGGATGTAAATTTAAGCTATGAAAAACACCCCCTTTTTAGGTGCCCCTTCGAGATTTTTATTAAATGGTGGCAGCTGGATTTACACTGTATTTAATAAAATGTTAGTAGGCATTTGAGGTTTAAAGGTGTAACACAATTCTTTTTTTAATATGATAATTCCACATATTCAAATATGAAACTAACTTTAGATGTTTTGTATGGCTATAATTAAAGTAAGTATCATGTGTGTAGTTTTCTCCAACTCCAACTTACATGTGGAATGTATATGATTTAAATTTACAAAGCAGCTTTTGATTTTTGGAAAATATTCAACTTCATTCAATAAATATTACTATATTCCTGGTTCTTTGTTAACCACTGAGGCATAACTATGAAAGATAACTGTCCACAGACCTAAAACAGAATACAGTCTAAATTGAAGGTGGGAGGGATGAAGGCAAGACACTTACACATATTAACTCTAAAAACATTAAAATAACCCAGAAAAAAAGAAAACAAAGACAGAATTTAGAATGACATAGGAGAATAAAGGATTCAAAGATCACCGCCCCCTAGGGTAAGAAATAAAGAGGATACTCTGAGCAGGTTGTTGGACCTGTAAGGAAGAAAATGTTTGTTCTTGTTTTGTTTTGTTTTTTTCCTTAACAGTCAAGATGTGGGAAGGTTTTATTTTAATCTTAAAAGATGGTATCCATAGTTCTGGATTATATAAAACAGAGTTCTTCCTCTTCTCCCAGGAGTCTCCAAGTAACTTTCTATGGATGGTTGGAGCCAAGATGGCAGCGTAGAAGCAACAAGGTTCCACAGCTCCCACATAGCCACATCAAATACCCATAAAATGTGACTCTAAACAAATTTTAGAGCTCCCAAACTCACAAAAATACAGAGAAAGACATCTCACACTGAAGGCAAGAGGGGCTCATCACAGCTTGCTGGAAGCTGTAACCAGCCCAGCCTGAAACCGTGGCTTAAAGTGGCCAGGACAAGTCATAGCTGGAGCCTTTAGGAGAGTGGATCAGCAGCAGCTATGGCAGTTTCCAGATTTAACAAGCCATAAGAAGCAAGGACTAAGTGAAAGGTCAGTGGAACTCAGCTAAAGTTGGGACAGAAAAGCAGTCAGGCAAAACTGCCTCCAGGGCAAGGAAGTGGCAGAAGCTGCAGCCCTGCAGCAGCTTGGCTTCCATGTGGCTGCTTCAGCACTCCCAGCCTGTAGACTGGGGACTTGGGGGGAACAATGGTTCAGAGGCTAAGTGCTCTTGTGTTGAGTGGCCTGGATCTGCCTTGCCATCTTGGGTGGTGGTCCTGGGGTGTGTTTTCAGTGAGCCAAAGCTAAGAGGGGCAGCAAACAAACAAACAAACAAACAAACAAAACAGTACCCTTCCAATAGCTCCAGCAGCTGCAAAAACCTCAGCAATTTGGGATTTGGGACAGAGCTCTCCCCTCTGGAAGCAGAGTTCCCCAGGGCTAAAAAAATCAAGTAATTCACTGGCAAGATGAGCAGGCAAGAGAAACAAAGTAAGAACAGCAATTGAATTCTAGAATCCTTTTTGGGGACAAAAAGGATTAAAGAGTGGAACGGGAGGAAGACAACACAGTCAGAACTCCCGCACCGAAAGCTTCCAAGACACATGAAGACTGCCTACAAGCCATAGATGAGCTTAAGAAGGATTTTGAAAACCAAATAAGAGAAGTGGAGGAAAAATTGGGAAGAGAAATGAGAATGATGCAAGAAAATGATGAAAAGAGAGTCAACAACCTGACTGAAGAAAATTGCAATTTAAAAAAGAGATTAACTCAAATGGCAAAAGAGGCCCAAAAAGCCAATGAGGAGAAGAATGCCTTAAAAAGTCAAATTTGCCAGATGGAAAAAGAATTTCAAAAGCTTTCTGAAGAGAATAATTCCTTCAGAATTAGAGTGGAGCAAATGGAAGGAAATGACTTTATGAGCAATCAAGATACTATTAAACAGATCCAGACAAACAAAAAGATAGAAGGTAATGTGAAATATCTCCTTGAAAAAAATCACTGACCTGGAAAATAGATCCAGGAGAGACAATTTAAAAATTATTGGACTACCTGTGAGCCATGATTAAAAAAAAAGATTTAGAAAGCATCCTTCAGGAAGACTCCAGTTATTCCTATACTTTCTAGTGTTTTTAATAGGAATGGGTGTTGTATTTTGTCAAAAGCCTTTTCTGCATCTATTGAGATAATCATATGGTTTCTGCTAGTTTTATTATTGCTATGATCAGTTATACTGATGGTTTTCCTGATATTGAATCATCTTTGCATTCCTGGAATAAATTCTGCCTGATCAAAGTGTATTATTCTTGTGATAAGTTACTGTAATCTTTTTGCTAATACTTTATTGAAAGTTTTTGCATCTATAGTCATTAGGAAATTTGGTCTCTAATTTTCTTTCTCCATTTTGTCTCTTCCTGACTTTGGCATCAGTACCATATTTGTGTCATAAAAATAATTTGGCAGGGTTCCTTCTTCACTAATTTTCCCAAATAATTTGTAGAATATTGGAATCCATTGTCATTTAAATGTTTGATAGAATTCACTAGTAAATCCATCTGGCACTGGAGATTTTTTCCTGGGGAGTTCACTAATGGCTTGTTCAATTTATTTTTCCGAAATGGGGTTATTTAAGTAATTTACTTCCTCTTCAGTTAATCTGGGCAATTTATATTTTTGTAAATATTCTTCCATTTCACTAAGATTGTCAAATTTATGTGCATACAATTGGGTACAATAATTACTGATTGTTGTTTTAATTTCCTCTTTTTTGGAGGTAGATTCACCCTTTTCATTTTTATACTTGTTTTTTTGGCTCTTTGTTTCTTTGTTTCTTTGTTTCTTTCTTTTTGCTTTTTTGGAGGGGGAAGATAAGGCAATTGGGGTTAAGTGATTTGCTCAAGGTCACACACCTTGTTTTTTCTGTGTGTTAAGAGTCTGAGGCCAGATTTGAACTCAGGTTCTCCTGACTCCAGGGCCAGTGCTCTATTCATGGTGTCACCTACCACCCCCCTCTTTATTTGTTTTTATCACATTGACTAAGGGTCTATCAATTTTATTGTTGTTGTTGTTTTTTCATAAAACCAGCTCTTAGTTTTATTTGTTAATTCAATATTTTTTGAAATTTGAATTTTATTATTCTCTCCATTGGTTTTCATTATTTCTAATTTAGTATTTAACTGGGGATTTTCAATTTGTTCTTTTTCTAGCTTTTTCAATTGCATGTCCAATTCATTGACCTCCATTTTCTTTAATTTGTTCATGTATGCATTCAGGGATATAAAATTTCCACTAAGAAATTCCTTTTCTGCAACCCACAAGTTTTGGTATATTATTTCATTATAGTCATTCTCTTGAAAGAAGTTACTGATTGTTTCTATAATTTTGTGTTTGACCCACTCAATCTTTAGGATCAAATTATTTAGTTTTCTATTAGTTTTTAGTCTATCTTTCCATGGCCCTTTATTGCATATAATTTTTATTGCATCATGATCTGAGATGGATGTCTTTAATATTTCTGCTTTTCTGCACTGAATTGTGAGGTTTTAATGCACTTATATATGGTCATTTTTTCAGTATTTGCCATGTACCACTGAGAAGAAGGTGTATTCCTTTTTATTCCCATTCGATTTTCTCCAGAGATCTATCATGCCTAGCCTCTCTAAAATTCTATTTGCCTCCTTAACTTCTTTCTTGTTTATTTTGAGTTTAGATTTATCAAGTTCAGAGAGGGTAAAACTGAGGTCCCCCACAAGTATAATTTTGCTATCTAGTTCTTTCCCTAATTCCCTTAACTTCTCTAGGAATTTGGATGCTATACCACTTGGTGCATATGCAATAACTAATGACATTCATTTTTGAAGGTGCCTTTATTTATTTTTTTCTGGATAATTAATAGTCAATTTTATTGATTATGGATAGTAGATAATTCATAAAATGATAACCATTTGGCTTTCTCTTGTGGAACCAAAGATGAATCATGGAGGTCTTTCAATACTTGTGTATGGTTGTGGTCATGGTTTGTCCTTCATTCTTATTAATAATTTTTTTATTTGTTTTCTTGTTTACATCCTTCATTTTCATGAGATTTTTGAATTACCAATTTCTCCCCATCTTTCCCCTACCCCAACGCCAAAACAGCAATCCCAATGTAAAGCCCATCCCCTGATCTGCTCTCCAATTTTCTGGTAGAACAGGGAGGGTCTCCCTACCCTAGTCCCTGTATATCTTAATTCCTAGTTACAGGTATTGCAGAGCTTTAAATTCTAGATTCTTTTGATTCCTCCCTTGCCAACCACTTCCACTGGAAGGACAAGCAATTCAATACAGGCTTTGGATGTGTGATTATGCAGGACATCTTCATATTGGACATATTGTGACAGTGATCATCTGTCTCTCCTTCCTATCCCTCACCCCCCCTTGTTCTGTTCTTTACCTTGTCCCTGTCTCTTTACTGAAGTGTGTGCTTCCAGCATCCCTCCCCCAGACCCTGCCCTCCCCTCTGTCATCCCCCCTCTCATCCCCATGCCCCCTACGCTCCTGTGTGGCATGATGCCCAGTTTAGAGTTTATGCCATTTCGTCC
>JAQQSW010003385.1:0-14705 GCA_028646575.1 Pseudocheirus occidentalis | reverse complement strand
TTTTTTTTACCCCAAACACTAGTAATATACTAAACAGTTCTGGGTATGGTATCAGGGAGAAGTGATTCAGATCCCATCACTATGTGACTATAAATCCAAGTTACCTACCCTCTGTGTGCCCCAGTCACTCCCTAGGACTAAGTCCTAAATTGGAGCAGTGTCAGCCTGGGTGGAGGGAATTCCCAGAAAGAGAGTTTTATATGCTAGCATAGATTTGCTTAATATACACATTTATATTTAAAGCCATATTTTAAGATGTCTTAAATACATGTTCTTAAAGAAACAATCAATAAACAATGAATGAAAACTGCTTCTAGTCTACCGTGTTTTCAGGGTTATGAATAGAGATGAGGAGTTGGGAATTTAAAAATACAGAGATGGGTTCTCTGTATTTTTGTGAGTCTGAGAGTCCTAGACTTTGTATGGGCTCATAATTTTCTGGGTGTTTAGGGTGGCGGTGTAAATCTTGTATTTACCTGAGATTTCCCCTTGCAGAGCCCAAAATGAAGGTCAGAAAAAACTTCAAAAAAAAAAAAAAGAAAAGAAAATTCTCATGATGCCTACTTAGTAAGCAGAGGTACCCATGTTTCTTCCATAGCTACCTCCTTTTTCAGGATGCAGAAGGCAAAGTAAAATTATTTTATATGCCTGTATATTCACATGGGAAAATAGTATGGCTCTTCCCTAACAAAATTCTTCTGCTATGGGAAATTATTCTTCTCAGACAGAGCTAATTAAATTAGTTGGTAGTATTTCTTTTTGGCTAAGATCTATCTACATATCACACCAGGGATTTTGCTTTCAATAAACAGAAGAGTCAACATTGTATGAATGTGTGGAAGAGGAACACTGAAACCCAGCAAATATCCTTTCTTTGATAATACAGCTTCACTTAAGTTCCGGGTCTCAATTATTCTTGCCTTATACTTATTGATCCTCTATTTGACTTCAAAACTAATGATCAAAGACTTTGAGATGAATCAATTGGTTTCTCCATGTCACACTAAATGTTATTAATTATTGAAGGAGTTTTAAAAATCTCATTTCATGACTTCAGAAGCTGGGTTAATCGTCTCCTCAGTGAGGCCACTGTTGAGTAGGCAACAGCCTCAGAGTAGGCAAAAAATTGAAGCATGTTGATGGGAACAAGAAGTGAAAGTCATTTTCTTTTGCTGCCCCTCTATTCTTAGTTGAAGTACTAACCCATTTTAAGTAGACAATTTCCAAATCCTTTTGGAAATTGACTTTTTCCAGGTTTTTAGTTGTTTTCAGTAGGAACACAAAGGTATTAAGAATTTGGATCACATCACATTATTTGGAAAAAGAAAGTACTTTTTAATACATAGAATTTTAAGTTGGAAAAGACTCTAGAGATCATCTAATCCACACCTTTAATTTCATAGATAGAAAAAGTGAGGTCCAGGGAGGCTAGGTAATCTATAGGAGTCAAACCAAGTTATTTGATTCCAAATTCAATGCCCTTTCAAACCACAGAGACTGGTGGGGAGGAGGGATGTCTAGTTCTCAGATCAGAGGATTAGAGTTCTCTGGTTTAAAATCATAAAGATTTTGCCAGACATGTTTTTTTTTAATCTCATGCAATTAGTTGTTATTCCTCTAAATCCACCACATAATTCCTTCTGGACATTTGAAATGGCTTGGATTAAGTGACTTATTTTCAATCTCACTGTTTACAGGCCCTCCCATCTTAATTTTATTTTCAAAAAATAGAAAAAAGCTAATAACACAGTTTTACACTATTTTAATGCTGCATTAAGTTTCTCATTTTATTGGTGGTGTGCAACTTATATGTATCTTACAGTGAAATAGTGTGATGCTGACATGATCAAGGGAACCTAGAATTACAAGGTGTAGGTTTTAGCCCAGATCCTGTCACTAACACACAGTAAGACCCTGAATCAGTCCTTTCTTCTCTCTGAACCTCAGTTGACTCATCTGTACCAGGACAGGATCTTTTAATGATCTCTGAAGTCTCTTTCAATAATGAAATTCTATGATTGCATAACGGGAAGAGGCTATGCTGTAACAGAACAGAGAAAAGAGAAGACCTCAGCATAGACTGAGGTACCCAGTCTAGGTAGTAGAAGTTCTGATTCCAAAGAGTTTGAAGTAAAGGAAAAACAGGGAAAGATAGGATAGAGTTAGGTGGTAAAGGCCTTTAATATTATATTAAGGTGTGTGGATAGAGAGATAAATAGAGGGAAAGAGAGAGAGAGAGAGACAGAGACAGAGAGAGAGAGAGAGAGAGAGAGAGAAAGAGAGAAAGAGAGAGAGAGAGAGAGAGAGAGAGAGAGAGAGAGAGAGAGAGAGAGAGAGAGAGATCTTAGGATATGATGAGTAAACATTCAAAATCATCACATAACTGTAATTTTTAAAAATCAATCCAGCAACCAGGGTTTGGGAGTATTATTGCTTATTACTCATACCTTACTTGAAAATCTTACAGAAACACAGACTCTAAGGGCTGGAAGGACCTTCAGAGACCATCTAAGCAAATGCATATCTAAACAAGATTCCCTTCTCCATCATCCTCAAGCAGCCATTCAGGCTCCCTCTGAAGATCTCCAGAGGTAGAGAACTTCCAAGAGAACTCAAGGCAGCTTATTACACTTTTGGATTGCTCTAATTATCAAGAAATTTTTCCTTATGTTAATTTGAAATCTCTGAAATTTCCACCCAGTACTCTGGGTTCTGCCACCTAGTAATCCCCTTTCCTCAGGAAAACCTTTCAAATACTTGAAAACAGCTCTCGTAGTCAACTGCCTCCTCTGTGTTCTCTTTTCTAGACTAAACATTCTTAGGCCCTTCAACAGAAAGTCCCTATGACATCATTTCCTGTGTTCTCAGTATGCTAGCCCTTTTCCTTTTATATGCTCCAATTTACTGATGACCTTCCTAAAATGGACCACTCAGAACAAAGTTCAATACTCCAACTGTGTTTTGACCAAAACAGAAGGCAGCAGACCTATAAACTCCATCACTCTAGGATGATTGTATGTACAGGCAAACACACTTACACACACCCACACACCCAGACACACATGTGCCCCCATACACACATGTGCATACACAAACACACACACATACTTGCATTGACTCTTGAATATTTCAATGAAACTAATAAATTTTGGCTTCCACATTCTCATTGCTGTGAAATCTCTAGCCTTGAAATCACTGAGAAAAGCAAGCCCAAGAATGTGACAGCCAATTCTAAATGCCCAGATATACAAACCTCTCAGAAAAGAAGAGTGGGGACCCTCTCCTTAATCATCAAAGATGATGAATTTCTTTTTAAAAGTCTTTTGTCAGAGGAACAACTCAGGTATTCCATTTCCCTTCTAGACAGTGAGTGAAGTTGCATATGTCTGAGGAGTGTCATTAAGATAATTAAGAGAACAGCAGTCAGCAGCTTACCCAAGGTGAATACTTTTCAAGCCTACAAAAGACTTGTGCCAACTGGACATTTCTCCTGCCTCCTGCTACCCAAACCTTGGGAGTGGAGCAAAGACTTCTAGCAGCATCACATTGGCAGGCTTCTGTACTGCAGTTATGAGCAGTGCCCAAAAGCCAACCTGGTTTCTTGCAGGATTTGGCCCTGAACACAGTTTTGCAAGAATTCACTTTTTTGAGAGTGTTTAAAATGCTGTTGATATGATTTTTCCTCTGTAGCTCTAGGAAAATAAGATTTTGATATGATTAAGAAAAATCTTACTTTATACTTGTTTTAGTAAAAGAATAAAGTAGTAGCATCATAGAATAATAATAGATGCAGAGTGGGAAAGGTCCGTAGATACAATCAAGCTTGACCTAGTCATTTTACAGATGACAAAACTGAGGCTGAGAGATCACACATGTAAAAAGTACCAGAGGCAGGCTGTAAACCCAAGTTATCTGATTCCAGAGGGAGGTATCTTGACTATAATCCTACTTCTAGTAAATATTGAAGATGACATTTAGTCCCAATTCTCCTTAACTCCCTGTCCATGAATATATTCAACTAATCACTGTTCCTTATATTTTAAGAGTTAAACACCATGGGGGCACCTAAGCTATAGTGATTACATCTGTAAAATGGGAGTACCTGTAGTATCCATTTCACAAAGTTGTTGTAAAACACAATCAAACAGAAAGCATTTATGAAAAGTCTGCAATGTTCCAAACCTGGGCCTGCCAGGCTCCATGCCCCTCCTCAATCTGACTCAATGCTAGGGATTCAAATGATGTTTATGATGTACTTTACAAGCTTCAAAATGCGACATAACTGTCAGTTACTATGAAAATCAGCACTGTGGTGGAAAAGAATAGGAAATCACAGAGACGCCCATCAAATGGGGAATGGCTAATCAAGTTGTGGTATGTGATTGGGATGGAACTCCACTGTACTGTAAGAAATGAGAAGCAGCCTGACCTTAGAGAAATATGGAGATTGGTATGCTTGCCATCTTAAGGTGGGGGCTAGTGGAGAGATGGGGATAAAATGTGAAACTCAAAATCTTGTGGAAATGAATGTTGAAAATTAAAAAATATGCTTTTTAAAAATCTGAAAAAAAGAAAAATATGAATTATACAAAATAATGAAGAGCAAAATGAGCAATACTGAATGTCGTACACTATAATTGTAATATTATTTTTCTCATTATTAAATTTCATTTTCAATTCATGTAATAAAACAAGCATTTCCATATGATAGTACAATAAAAAGATGATTGCACATGAAACTAAAAATATGCTATGTACAATTTGCTACTGTTTTCAAATATACTACAAAATTATCACATAAATTTCTTTTTTTTCTTACTTCCCCCCAGCATAGTGATGGCTACCATTAGACACAAATGGGTGTGTGTGTATATGTGTATGTGTGTGTATGCATATGCATGTATATGTATATATGTATACATATATGTATATATATATATATATAATTACTCTATACATACTTCTATTTATCAGTTCTTTCTCTGGAAGCAGTCTTTCTTTATATATCCTTCATGGTTAATTTGGGTATTTATATTATTCAAAACAATTTATAAGTTCAAAGTATTTTTTATTAATTTATTTTTAGTTTTCAACATTTACTTCCAGATTTTGAGTTCCAAATTTTCTCCTAATCTCTCCCCCCACTCAAGACAACATGCATTTTGATTAACCCTTCCCCTAATCTCCCTCACTTCCTTCTTTTAACCCCTTCCACTCCATTTTCCTGTGGGCCAAGATAGGTTTCTATACCCTATTGCCTATATATCTTATTTCCCAATTGCAGGTAAAAATAATTTAAATATTCATTTTTAAAACTTTTTGATTTCCAAATCCTCTCCCTTCTTCCCTACCCACACACCCTCACTGAGAAGGCAAGTAGTTTGATAAGGGTTATACATGTATAGTCATTCAAAACACTTCCATAATAGTCATGTTGTGAAAGACTAACTATATTTCCCCCCATTCTATCCCTTTCCCCCATTTTTCTATTCTTTCCTTTCACCCTGTCTCTCCCGAAAAGTGTTAACTTCTGATTATCCCCTCCACAATCTGCTCTTCCTTCTATAATCTTCCTGCTTTCTTATCCCCTTCTTCCCTACTTTCCTGTAGGATAACATAGATTTCCATACCCAATTGAGTGTGTATATTTTTTCTTCCTTAAGCCAAAGCTGATGACAATAAAGTTCACTTATTCCATCTCACCTCCCTCCTCTTTCCCTTCACTATAAAAGCTTTTCCTTGCCTCTTTTATGTGAAACAATTTACCCCATTCTGCCTCTCCTTTTACTCCTTCTCTGAGTACATTTCTCTCTCACCTCTTAATTGTATTTTTTGGTATCTTCCCTTCATATTCAATTCACCCTGTGAGCTCTCTTTCTCTCTCTGTCTCTGTTTCTGTGCCTCTCTGTCTCTCTCTCTCTCTCTCTCCTCCCTTAGAAAACATAGAAAGGTCTCATGAGTTACAAATACCATCTTTTCATGTAGGAATGTAAGTAGTTCACTTTTACTAAGTCCTTTATGATTTATCTTTCCTGTTTACCTTTTCATGCTTCTCTTTAGTCTTGTATTTGAAAGTCAGAATTTGTATTTATCTCAGTTTTTTTAATCAAAAGTGCTTGAAAGTTCTCTATTTCATTGAATATCTGTTTTTCACCTGAAAGATTATACTTAGTTTTGCTGGGTAGGTGATTCTTGGGTTTAATCCTATCTCTTTTGACCTCCAGTATATCATATTCTGGTGCAAAATGATACAACAAGGTTGTTTTAATTTGCATTTTTTAATTTAGAACATTTTTTGTTACTACTGCAAATTGTTTTGATTTCTTCATTGGAAAACTGCCTGTTTATGTCCTTGGATCATTATTTATCTGTTAAGGAATGAATCATATTTTTTTTTCAAAGTTCCTTATAAAGTTTAGATATGAGATCTTTATCTAATACATTGTCTATAAAATTTTTCCCCAATTTTCTTCTTTCCGTCTGATCTTGGTTACAATTTTTTTATTTGCACAAAATATTTTAATTTAATATATATAAATTATCTGTTTTATACCTGATTTTGCTCTCTTCTTCATTTATAAATTATTTGCCTATTCTTAAGTCTGATAAGTTATATGTTACATGTTTTAATTTTCTTCTAAAAATCTCTCACTGTCAAGTCTGAACTACAAATGTAAAAGTCACAAACGACAGGTATAAATGTGTCAAATAATATGAAAATAAATGGAAACTAATTTTTCAGACCCATTGAAGTGAGCATAATTAATATAATAATAAGCCAAGAAGCTTGAACCACATTATTCAATCTCACTGACATTACAGTAGTGTTTGTAAAAAGCAAATGTTTACCTTAAGTTGCAAATATTAAAGCAACAAAAGCTAGTATAAAACTGACTGTTGGCACATTTTCCATGAGCTTGAGGCTTACATCTGACAATTCTGGACAGTTATGAAGAATGTGTGCTCAACCCAGATTGGTCTGTTGACAATTAACCCATGAGACAGCTTCTATCATAGTTACAACTTTGCCCATGGCATCCTAGAAGTTACACTGTTCTGTCCTTGGCTCTCCCCTGGTGTCAGGGTCTTGTCTGTGGGGTTTTACAGCTATAGCTCAGATCCTGGCTCTGGGCCCCACAAAAAGCTGATAATCAGAAATAATTAGACATTATCCTTTTAAAACTATCCTCTCTATTCCATTCTTTTTTTTTTTGTTTTTTGGAGGGCAGTTGGGGTTAAGTGACTTGCCCAAGGTCACACGGCTAGTTTGTGTGTGTGTCTGTGTGTGTGTGTGTGTGTGTGTGTGTGTTAAGTGTCTGAGGACAGATTTGAACTCAGGTCCTCCTGACTCCAGGGCCGGTGCTCTATTCACTGCGCCACCCAGCTGGCCCGTTCTCTGTTCCATTCTTAAGGAATGTCACTCTGTTGCAGACTCTCTGATAATACTTTATTATTACCTCTTGTGGCATTTATCCTGTTCTGTCTTGTACTATACATTATTTGTACACTTCCTCTATCCTTCCTGCTTAGCTTTCACAACAATAGTTGATATTTACAGAGGGATTTAGGGCTTGAAAAGTACGTTATATATATTAGCTAATTTAATTCTCACAATAAACTGGGGAGGTGAGGTGTTATTGATATTATTATTATTATCTCCATTTTACAAGTGAGGAATCTGAGGTTCTTGGGATTGAGTGATTTTCCCATTACGAAACGTTTGCCATTTCCTTCTCCAGCTAACTCTACAGATGAGGGAACTAAGGCAAACAGAATGAAATGATTTGCTAGTCAGAGTGACACAGCTGATAAGTATCTGAGGACAGATTTGATTAGGAAGAAGAGTCTTACCAATTCCAAGTCCAATCCTCTTTATCCAATGTGCCTCCTAGCTACCCTAGATAGTATGTAGTGGAGGTGCAATTTCAACGGATTTCTGCTGATATGAAATTCAGTGCATTTTTCAGAATGAAAAATGTATAAAACTTGTATAAAACCTTAGTATAAAGTATAAAGTATAGTATAAAGGCTTTGTATAAAACTTGGACACTGAGCATTTTTGTGAATATTGCGTTGTCTTTGTGAAGTCACCAGCCTCTCAGATCAGCACTACAGGAAGAGATTGCATATGGAGACCATCTTACCAATGGCAAAAAGCAAAAGGAGACAATGATGAGAGCTGAGC
Organism: Pseudocheirus occidentalis; assembly: GCA_028646575.1. NCBI lineage: Eukaryota > Metazoa > Chordata > Mammalia > Diprotodontia > Pseudocheiridae > Pseudocheirus > Pseudocheirus occidentalis. Next base: position 6,520 of record JAQQSW010003385.1, on the reverse strand, counting down.
AAACCATTTCAGAAAGAGTAAATACACCAAATGAAATGCATCCAGGCCTAATGGAGGACCCTGAGAGTGGAGATATTCATAGTGCTTTATAGACTTTGAAGGGCTTTCTCATCACTTTTCATTTGATCCTTCCAAAAATCACATGAGATGGGCAAGATAGAGATTATTGACTATTTCACAAATAAAAAAAAAACCTGAGATTTTAAAGGTTGCATAATTCCTCAAGTTATATCTAATGAAGGATGAAGTTGAAATTAGGACTTAATTATCCTATAACGATAAGATGCAACAACTGGAAGGAAACTTGGAAACTATCTTATTGTATAATTGAGGAAATTGTGGCTAGAGGAGGTAAAATAATTTGGCCAAAGTTACACATTTAGGAAACAGCCAAGCTAAGACTAATCGATCTTATTAGACCCTAGAATAATGTACTTAGAATTAGAAGAGACCTCAAAGGCCATCAAGTTTAGCCTCTTTATTTCACAGATGAGGAATCTGAGGCCCAGGGAGAAAAAGTGACTTGTCCTATGTTAACACATTAAACATTAGACACAGGATTCAAAACCCTGTTCTCTCTTTGAGGGCCATCAAATTAAAAGAAAGAAAGAAAGCAACCAAGGGAAACATTTAAACATAAGAAACCAGTAGATGGGGAATCACATCACTAATCAATATCCATCATACCATGTGATCTCTCAGTTATTCTCACCCTTTCATAAAGAAAGTAAACCATAATGAATTAGCTCCCAGACAAGAGTGGTTTTCTTTCCAAGTCCCAGACATTTCTGAAATACCATTGACAAAGTACTTGGCAGTATATAGCAAAAGAACTGCTCTTGAATTTTCTATGTCTGTTACATGCTGGCCACTGCACAATGTATCTCTGGTCATGGCTTCTGACTATCTCAGTGAAAAAATAGAAAGCATTTCCAATTAACTTTATGCAAATGTACATTATTATAATGCTTCTTGGACTGATTGTAGTCTTTTGACAAAGCCAAAGCCAAAATATATTTGTAGTAAGAAATCATCGAGACAACCAAGTGATATCCAAATCAGCCCTGAGCACAGAGAACATCAAAACATAACTCATCCAATTATGTTCAGTCTTTTGACTTTCTTTGTCATTCTCTAAGCACTGAGATGTCTCTTCTTTGTCAGTCTAATAGAGCCTCCAATGCAAAAATGTGATTAAGGAAACCAGTTTTCAGCTTTTCCAAAGACCTTTGAGCCTGAAAGTCTAGGAATAAATTATTTTAATCGTCCAAGTATGCTCAGACAACCTATATCTACCTCAATTTTTTTCTTCTTTAGGATCACCTCATTTATCCCATTATCTACCAAATTATTAAAACAAATAAAATTCAGTTTAATTTAACAAAGTATATGTAATGATCCCCCATTAAAATCTAATAACTTCTCATGACATGAAGATTATGCTAATGGAAAACAAACTCTGGTAGTTTCTGTACAATTAAAATAGTTATAATGGATGGCATTTCTTTCATTCAAGTATCAATCTATTTAAGTTTAGAGACATTCATAACTACAGGGGCTCCCTTGTGGGAAAGGTACTAAATTTGCTCTTTGTTGTTGTAGAGGGTAAAACTAGGAGCAGCAGATGGAAGTGATAGTGAGGTGAATTTTGCCTTGATATAAAAAAGTCTTCTACAGATGCGTTATTTTGGAGTGAAATGGGCTGCCTCCAGAGGCAGATTTCTCTCCTTCATTAGATTACTCCAGAGAAAGGCTGGATGACTACCTGTCTGGGATGTTGTAAAAGAGATTCTCAATCAGATATGGGCTAGGTTTAATGGCATATGGCTTCCTTTTTAACACTGAGATTCTTCAATATCTCATAAGGAAGTGAATATTTAATTTTTTGTTCTTTGATCATGATTCCTTGTGTCAGTTCATGAAAACCTCTTACTCAGGTAGAAATAGGTAATCATCAGCAACAATGAAGGAATGACAATATTGAGGCAGTCATGGATTACATTTTTTAATAGTCTGATAACACCTTACTTTTTGTAGCACTTTTAATACCTTCAAATCGCTTTCACAATAGGAGTGAGAAGTATAGGATGATAGCTCTCTGGGATAAATAGAGAGATCAAGAAAAGTTTTTTTTAAGATAGTGGTCTAATGGAAATTAATTTAGCAGGTACTTGGTCCTTAGTAACTAAGGGTTAAGTACTTCTGTGAAAGAGGCAGAGGGTGTGAACTCTGCCTCCTGTGTGGAAAAAAATCAGAAGATGTGAACTCTGTCTCCTGTGGGAAAGAGACAGAGGGTATGAACTCTGTCTCCATTGCTGACAGGGCAGGAGGGGGTGGGCTGAGACAGGAAGGTAGTGTGTCTGTGTGTGTGTGTGTGTGTATGTGTGTAAGAAGAGTTCCAGGGACAGAGAAATAGAATAAAAAATTTTCCTCCTAGCTGGCTCCTGGTGGAGGAAGAATCATGGAGACTGAAGCCAGCTGAAAGAGAGACAGAGACAGAGACAGAAAGACAGACAGTTTTTCTCCAAGCATCTGGAAGCTTACTGAGAACTGAGTTTAAGTTTTCTTGAGACCAGAATCTGGTGAAGGCTGAAGTTGCTGCTGAGAATGCTGCCTGGAAGGCTGAGATTTCTTCTGGACCCTAGGGCCAGCCAGATTGCTGGAGGACTTAAGAAGCATGACCAGAATGAGCCTTTGTTTGTGGCTTTCTTGGTGGATCCTTGAGTTCCCAGCAACAGAAGTGCTGAAGGATTTAAGATGTGCCAGACCCTGTGAACTTCAGTGTGTACCAGGAACTGCCTGGAGGACTGGACGAGAACCTGGGAGCTGTTAGCCCCTGAATCCAGGTGACTGTTTGGTGGATTCAAGTAGGAGCTGGGACCATGGGAGGGGATCCAGCGAATCTGAGAGACCACTTCAAGTCAAGATGAAGAAAAGGCCTCTCCTTGGATACTGAACATGTAATGAAACTGAAGTTTACTAGACACCCAGGGGTGGAGGGTTTGTGTAATATTCTAATGATTTTATTTAGTGATTAATGATATTAATAATTGTGAATCTGGATAAGAGACTGATTAAGTTAATCTATAATTGTACCATGATTGGAAGATTGATTATTGTATTGTGAACTGATTGAATGATTAAGGAGGGTTTCCCCTTTTGTGAAAGCAGATAATTATACTTTTGTTTTTTGTTTTAAACACTGTGGCCGTTGTAATGAAAACTTTGTAGCCATTCTAATGTTAAGGCATTGTGAACACTCTAATGTGATTGTCTGTGATAAGATGTAATGTTGTGAATATTTATATATATATATATATATATATATACACATATATATTATACTGTACCTTGATTTTCTGAGAATATTTGCCTTGATTTGTAATGGAATAAATGGAGTGTTCACTATACTGTGTAATCAGAACTTTAAAAGCTGTTCACAGTAGCATTCTTTTGGGAATCTGCTAGTGCATGGCATTACAATTGGAGAGCAGATGTTTTTGGAAGCAGTAAGGAAAGAGCCAGAAGATTGGAAAAAAACTGGAAGAAATAAGTGAGGGAGTGGGGTCAAAAGAAGGTACAATCTGCTGAAGAAGAATGGATAGAATGGTTTTACTTCAACAGAATGGCAACAAAATGGAGGACTAGACATCTGCTCTGATCCCCAGAACATCTTCAAAATAAAAATTCTGCACAAAAGAATGAATAATTCAGATTACACAATATAGTGAACACTCCATTTATTCCATTACAAATCAAGGCAAACATTCACAACAAATCTTAATATAATATTCACAACATTGCTTCTTATCACAGAAAATCACAATATTGTGTTCACAACAGCTTAACATTAGAATGAGCACATAGGTTTCACTACAGTGGCCACATTATTTAGAATAAAGAACAAAAAATTAACCATCTGGTTTCCCTAAGGGGGAAGCCCTCCTTACTTAATCATTCAATCAATTCACAATACAATAATCAATATTCCACTCATGGGGCAACCACCCAATAATTTAATCAATCACTTATCCAACAGTCACTAAATACAGTCATTAGAAAACCACACAAACCCTCTACCCCTTGGTGTCCAGCAAACTTCAATTTCATCAGGCATTCTATATCTAAGTAGAGGCCTTTTCTTCATCTTGACTTGGGGTGATCTCTCAGCTTCCCTGGATCCCTTCCTATTGTCCCAGATCCTATTTGAATCCACCAAACAGTCACCTGGATTCATTGGCAAATAGCTCCCAGGTTCTTGTCCAGTCCTCCAGGTAGTTCCTGGTACACACTGAAGTTCACAGGGTCTGGCACATCTCAAATCCTTCAACACTTCTGTTGCTGGGAACTCAAGGATCCACCAAGAAAGCCACAAACAAAGGCTTATCCTGGTCATGCTTCTTAAGTCCTCTAGCAGTTTGGCTGGCCCTAGGACCCAGAAGGAATCTCAGCCTTCCAGGAGGCAGCAGCAACTTAAGCCTTGGCCAGATTCTTGTCTCAAGAAATACTCCTACTCAGTTCTCAGTCAGCTTCCAGATGTTGGGAAAGAAACTCTCTGTCTCTCTCTCATTCTCTGTCTCTCTGTCTCTCTGTCTCTCTCTCTTTCTCTCTCTCTGTCTCTCTCTCTCTTTCTCTCTCTCTGTCTCTGTCTCTGCCTCTCTGTCTGTCTGTATCTCTCAGTTGGCTTCAGTCTCCACAATTCTTTCTCCACCAGGAGGAACATTCCTGATTCTCATTCTCCATCTCTAGAACTCTTCTTATATACACACACTGGCCTTCTGTCTCAGCCAACCCCCTCCTGCCACTGCAGCAAGAGAAGACAGAGTTCACACCCTCTATTCACACAGGAGATAGAGTTCAGTTCTCTGTCTCTTTCACAGGAGAACTTAGCTTCCACCTTCTGCATCTCTCAATAGGTACTTGGTTTAGGGCAGAATCTTAAAAAAGCAAACTCACAAAAATGCAGAAAACACATCTCTCACAGAAGGCAGCTCAGTAGCAGGGGCTCATTGCGGTGGGCCTGGAGCTGAGGCTGGTCCAGCCTGAAGCCAAGACCGTGGCCAGGCCCAGGTTGGTGGGAAGGAGCCGAGCTGAGCCAAGCTGAGCCATGCAGCAGCCAGCCTACAAGAGAGAAGGTCTACAGCCTCCAGCACCTCCACATCTATCAAGGCATGAAAAACAGGGACTGGAGAGGGGCAGCTCGGAAGGAGGGGCTAAATCTGCAGACCAGCAGGCAGGGAGCTGAGACCAGCCCAGCCCGAAAACTGAAATTTGTCCAGGCCTCAAGGCGGCCAGGAGGAGCCGAGCCCCCCAAGCCACAGTGTGAGTCTACTTCAGAGAAGATCTAAAGCACCTGAGGGGATCTTTAAATCCAGCAAACCAGGATCAGAGATGGTCAGTGAAAGTGAAACTTTGAAACTTAATTTGGGGGAGGAAAAGCAGTTCGGCCAATCTGCCCCTAGGGCAAGGAAGCAGGGGGGAAGGGCAGGAACTGCTGTAACTGGTGGCTGCCCCCACTGGGCTGCTTAAGAGCCCCTGGCCTTCGGATCCCGCAGAGGGGTTGAGTCAGTTCATCAGGGCCAAGTGCTCTTGTGTTGAGGGGCTTGGATCTGGATCGTGATTTTGGGTGGTGGTCCTGGGGTGTGCTTTCAGCAAGCCAAAGCTGGGGGGACTTGCAACACACACCTAATAGCCGTGGCAGCTGGGAAAACCCCAGCGATTTGGAACAGAGCTTTCTCCCCTTGAAGCAAAGTTTCACAGAGCTAAAAAAAAAACCCCAATTAATTGACTGGACAACATGAGGAAAAGGAAGCAAAATAAGAACAGCAATAAAACTCTAGAATCCTTTTTGTGGACAAAAAAGATCAAAGCCTGGAATGGGAGGAAGACAACCCAGTCAGAACTCCCACACCAAATGCTTCCCATACACTTGAAGAATGCCTAGAAGCTATATGTTTGAAAACCAAATAAGAGAAGTGAAGGAAAAATTGGGAAGCGAAATGAGAACGTTGTGAGAAAATCATGAAAAAAGAGTTAACAACCTGACTGAAGAAAACAACACTTTAAAGAATAGATTAACTCAAATAGCAAAAGAGGGCCAGAAAGCCAATGAGGAGAAGAATGCCTTAAAAGTCGAATTTCCCACATGGAAAAAGAATCACAAAAGCATTCTGAAGAGAATACTTCCATCAGAATTAGAGTGGAGCAAGTAGAAGCTAATGACTTTATGAGAAACCAAGATACTATTAAACAGTTACAAACAAATGAAAAAATAGAAAACAATGAGAAATATCTCCTGGAAAAAAACCACTGACCTGGAAAATAGATCCAGGAGAGACAATTTGAAAATTATTGGTCTATCTGAAACCCACGACCAAAAAAAGAACTTGGAAAGCATCCTTCAAGAAATCCTCAAAGAAAATTTCCCTGATATTTTAGAATCAGAGGGCAAAATAGAACTTGAAAGAGTTCATAAATCACCTCTTCAAAAAGATCCCCAAAAGAAAACTCCTAGAAATGT
>JAQQSW010003384.1:0-14705 GCA_028646575.1 Pseudocheirus occidentalis | reverse complement strand
CTTTTCTTAGTATGAGGATAGGTGAAGGGAATACAAATGTGTGTGTATATATATATATATACCTACTCATATGTCTATATAGGAGGGTATATATGTGCATTAATACATATCTGACCATGGGTATATATGTGTACATAGAGGATTCAGGATCAATTAATTAAGAAGAGATAATACTTCAAAAGGTGAAATTCTGAAGTGGGAGAGGACTTGAATGAGAAGGGACAGGGAGAGACAACATGGGGTTAATCATCCCATAAAAAAGAGGCAAGGGATAACTGTTACAACTTTACTTTCATTTATTCTCATTGAATTTGGCATAGGGAAGGAATGACATAAACTCCAAAATGAGTATCTTGCCACACAGGAGAATAGGGGGCAGGGGCATGAGAGGGGGGTGATGGAGGGAAGGGTGGGGTGGGGGGAGGATTTCAGGAAGAACACATCTCAGTAAAGGGACAGGGATAGGGTAGAGAACAAAACAAGGCGTATTGGTGCAGGATACGAAGGAGGGACATACAATCAGCCTCTCACAATTTGCCCACCATGGAGATGTCCTGTCTAATTACACATGTACAGCCTGTATTGAATTGCTGCTCCTTACAATCAGAGTGGGTGACAGGGGAGGAATTGCAAGAATCTAGAATGTAAAGCTATACAATCAAATGCAACTGGGAAATAATACATACAGGGACGGGGGCAGGGAGCCCCTCCCTGCCCTGCTGGAAAGCTACAGGGGTGTTGCAGTAGGATATAAAAGGAAACAGATTGTGGGAGGGGCCTTATAGTGAGATCAATGTTCTAGGCTGGGGGGTAGGGGCAAGAAGGGGAGAAAATTTGTAACTCAAAGCCTTGTGGAAATGAATGATGTAACCAAGAAAATAAATTTAAAAAGAAAGAAAACAGTTGCTCCAAACCCTTGAATCTTGGGACAGTATAGCCTGCAGAGTGGAAGTAGAGACGTACATTAACAAAGAGTTAAAAAAATGAAGTAATTGGCTGGAAAAATGAGCAAATCCTAGAAAAAAAATCATATTATATAATCTTACCTTGATGAAAAGAAAAATAAAAATAAAACCAGAAGAAGACAACAAACTCACAGGTATTACATCCAAAGCCACCAAAAAAACCTGAATTGGTCACAGGCCATGAAAGAGTTCAAAAACAATTTTGAAAATCAAGTAAGAGAAGTAGAGGGAAAATCGGGAAGAGAAATGAGAGTGATGCAAAGAAATAATGAAAAATGAGTTCAGAACTTGCTAAAGGAGATTTGCAAATAACAGCTTAGAAAATAGACTAACTCAAATGGCGAAAGAGGCTCAAAAAGCCAATGAGAAGAATGTCTTAAAATGCAGTGTTCACCTAATAGAAAAGGAGTTCCAAAAACTCACTGAAATTAATAATTCCTTAAAAATTAAAACATAGCAAACGGAAGCTACACACTTTATAAAAATAAAGAAAATAGAAAACAAAACGACAAGAAGAAAAAAAGAGAAATGTGAGCTATCTCAATGGAAAAACAACTGACCTGGAAAATAGATTCAGGGTAGATGCTTTAAAAAGTATTGGACTTCATGAAAGCCATGGGCAAAAAAAGTCTAAATATCATCTTTCAAGAAACTATCAAGGAAAACTTCCCTGATATTCAAGAATCAGAGAAGAAAACAGATATTTAAATAATCCACTGATTATCTCCTAAAAGAGATGCCAAAAGGGAAACTTCTGGGAATACTGTAGTCAAATTTCAGAGTTCCCAGGTGAAAGAAAAATACTGCAAGCAACCTGAAAGGAATACTTCTAGTATTGTGGAAACACAATCAAGATAACACAATATTTAGCTGCTCCTACATGAAAGGATTACAGGACTTAGAATACAATATTCTGGAGGTCAAAGGTACTAGCATTAAAACCAAGAATCACCTGCACAGGAACTATGAATATAATATTTCAGGAGGAAAAATGGACATTAAATGATACAGAGGTCTTTGAAATATTCTTTTTTTTTTGCTTTTTTGGAGGGCAGTTGGGGTTAGGTGACTTGCCCAAGGTCACACAACTAGTTTTTATTTTGGTTTTTTTTTGTGTTAAGTGTCTGAGGCCGGATTTGAACTCATGTACTCCTGACTCCAGGGCAAGTGCTCTATTCACTGCGCCACCTAGCCGCCCCTTCGAAATATTCTTGATGAAAAGGCCAGAGTTGAATAGAAAATTTGGGGGCAAAGCCAGCATGGCAGTGTAGAAGCAGCAAGGTTTTGCAGCTCCCACATAGCTACCTCAAATATCCATAAAATATGACACTAATGGAACTTTAGGGCTCCAAATCTCACAAAAATACAGAAAACACATCTCTTGCTTAAGGCAGCTCGGCACAAAAGTCTCATTGCAGCAAGCTGGGAGCCAAAACTATGGCCTGGCCCCAGGGCAGTCAGGAAGAGCCATCACTAGAGTATTCAGGAGAGTTGATCAATGACAGTGGGGGCAGTTTTCATATTTATCAAGCCAGAAGAAATAAGGACTAAGTGAAAGGTCAGTGGAATTCAGCTAAATTGGGGGTGGGGTGGGAAAAGGAGTCTGGCTGAACTGCCCCCAGGACAAGGAGGTGGCAGGAATGGTTTCCTTTCAGCTCCCAGGTAGCTGCTTCAGAGCTCCGAGACTGTAGACTGCAGGGGTACCAAGCTATCGTTCAGAGGTTATATGCTCTTGCCCTGAGCAGCCTACATCTAGATTGTGGCCTCGGTGGTGGTCCTGGGGTGCATTTTCAGTGAGCCAAATCTGAAGCGGGCTGCAGCTTTCCCCTAATTGCTCCAGCAGTTATGAAAACCCCAGCAATTTTGGACAGAGCATTTCCCCTCTGGAAGCAGAGCTCCACAGAGCTAAAAAGACAAATAATTTACTGACAACATGAGCAGGCAAAGGAAGCAAAGTAAGAATAGCAACTGAACTCTAGAATCCTTTTTGGGGACAAAAAAGAATCAAAGCATGGAATGGGCAGAAGACAACACAGTCAGAATGTCGACACCAAATGCTTCCAAGAAACATGAAGGTTGCCTACAAGCCATAGATTGGCTTAAAAAGGACTTTGAAAACCAAATAAGAGAAGGTGAGGAAAAATTGGGAAGAAAAATGAGAATGATGCAAGAAAATCATGAAAAAAGAGTCGACAACCTGACTGAAGAAAATAACACCTTAAAAATAAATTAACTCAAAAGGCAAAAGAGGCCCAAAAAGCGAATGAGGAGAGGAATTCCTTAAAAAGTCAAATTTTCCAGGTGGAAAAAGATTCTCAAAAGCATTCTGAAGAGAATATTTCCTTCAGAATTAGAGTGGAACAAATGGAAGCAAACAACTTTATGAGAAATCAAAATACAATTAAACAGATACAAATAAATGAAATAGTAGAAGGCAATGTGAAATTTCTTCTTGAAAAACCCAATGACCTGGAAAACAGATCCAGCAGAGACAATTTAAAAATTATTTTACTACCTGAAAGCCATGATCTCAAAAAGAACTTAGAAAGCATCCTTCAAGAAATTCTCAAGGAAAATTGCCCTCATATTTTAGAACCAGAGGGCAAATTAGAACTTGAAAGAATTTACCAATCACCTCTTGAAAAAGATCCCCAGAAGAAAACTCCCAGAAATATTATTGCCAGGTTTCAGAGTCCCTAGATCAAGGAGAAAATATTACAGACTGCCAAGAGAAAAGAAGTCCAATACTGTGGAGACACAATTAGTATAACCCAGGATCTGGCAGCTTCTACACTGAGGAATTGAAGGACCTGGAATCCATAGATCAAGGGAGCTAGGATTAAAACCAAAAACCCAGCAAAATCAAATATAATGTTCCAGGGGAAAATATGGTCATTCAGTGATGTGGAGGACTTTCAAGCATTCTTGCTGAAAAAACCAGAACCGAAAAGAAAATTTGACATTAAAACTCAAGAAGCATGAGAAGGCAAACATGGGAAAGAAATCATAAGGAACTAATCAAAGTTGAACTATTTACGTGCCAATATGGAAAAACTGTTTATATTCCTATGTGGAAAGAAGATTTTTTAACTCATGAGACCTTTGTCAGTATTATGCATGAATGCATGTATGTATAAATGTATATGTACACATATATGTACACGTATGTACAGAATATATAATACATATATACATACATGTACACATACATACATACATATGTGTGTGTGTATATATACGTATATATATATGTATTGACAAGGGCACAGGATGAGTTGAATTCAAAGGGATGATGTCTAAAAAAATAAATTAAGGTGTGAGAGAGGAATGAACTGGGAGAAGGAGAAATGGAGAGGTAGAGTGGTGTAAATTATCTCACATAAAAAAGTCAAGGAAAAGCTTTTATGTTGGAGATGAAAGGGGGTGAGGTGAGTGGGAATGAATGAATCTTACTCGCATCAGATTTGGCTTAAGGAGGAAATCACATACACAACCAGTTGGGTATAGAAATCTATTTATCCTATAGAAAAGTAGGGGGAAAGGAGATAAGAGAGGGGGGTTATAGAAGGGAAGGGAACTGAGAAGAAGTTGGTGACCAGAAGCACACACTTTGCGGAGGGACATGGACTAAGAAGATAATAGGATAAATGGGGGTGGGGTGGGATAGGATCAAAGGAAATATAGTTAGCCTTTCACAAGATGAATGTTAAGGAAGTATTTTGCATTACTATATAAGTACAACCTATATTGAATTACATGCCTTCAAAATGAGGATGGGTGTCAAGTGAAGAAGATAGAGAACATAGAACTCAAAGTGTTGTTTCGTTTTTCTCTTTTTGTTTGTTTGTTTCTGTTTTGGAGGGAGGAAGGCAAGGTAGTTGGGGAATTAAGTGACTTGCCTCAGGGCACATGGCTAGTAAGTGATAAGTATCTGAGGCCACATTTGAACTCAGGTCCTCCTGCCCCCAGGACTAGTAGCCATGGATCGCAAAGTTTTAAAAGTGAATGCTAAAAATTGTTTTTACATGCAACTGAGAAATAAAATATGCAGGTAACCGTGTAATGAAACCTATCTTGCCCTATAGGAAAATAGAAGGAAAGGGAATAAAAGACAGTACAAAGGGCATAGAAGGAAGGGCAGATGGGTCGTAGGAGTAATCAGAATGTACACTGTCTTAAGGCAGGGAAGAGAAGAGATGTGAATAAAATTTGGACCTTAAAATCATATGGAAGTAAATGTTGAAAGTTAAAAATAAATTAATTAATAAAAATAAATTATAAGTGGTACTTGCCAAATGGAAAAAAAAGAGGTACAAAAAATCATGGAAGAAAAAAATTGATTAAAAATTGATATTTTTAAAGTGGAAGGAACGAATTCAAGAGCAACAAAACCCATTGTGAGACTGAGCAGTGTGGAATCCCAGCCCAGGAAAGAGCCTACTCATGTCAGGGTAAGGAGAACCCTGAGCACAAGGAAGTCACGCCAACATGAAGCTGAGAGCAGAGTACAACAAAGAGAAAAGAAGCCCCAGTCAGCCAGCAGACTCACCCAGGATGGCTGTCTCAGAACAGGACAGAGGATCATCAAACCAGGTAGGAAAAAACTCGGGGCCCACAGCAGGGTCAGCAGGTTCTGTGGGGGCAATCTAGATGTTTAAACTTATACACAAATACATCCAGAAGCCAAGATGGAGGAATAAAGTTTAGTGACTCTGATCCTCCCTCCCAGACCCAGAAAAGTCTGGAATTAAATGTCCAAAACAAAGTAAAATCTTGAATTAGTGGAAACATCCTCAGGCTTGGGCACTGCTGAGGAAAGGGGAAAGAAGACAATGCAGAGTCTATGCCCAGTAGAGTGGAGCCAGCAAGTCCTACCAAGGAAAGCCAATTTAGCACCACCAGGCCAATCAGCAAACAACAGCTCTGGCTTGGACCTTCAGCTGTAGCAGGCTCTGAACCTGCTTGAGCCGTAGCTCAGGGACACAGACTCTGAAACCTGCAGGAGCTAGACCACCTGAACCCCAAAAGTTACTCTGTAACCCTCAGGGTAACTCAGGGGAATCCTTGAGAGTCTTGGTGTTGGCCTCAGGCTACACACTCAGAGCTTACATCTACCAAGCCCCTACCTCCCAGCCTGAGAAGTTCAAGACTCCTGAACCTCAGACACGGATATCCACTCCAAAAATCCAGGACACAGGAGCTTACAATGGGGAAGAAGGAAACTGTAAAGGCTAGGACCATCAAATCTTTTTATAGTGAGCAAGAACAAACACATTCAGAAGGCAACAGGGACTCTATATGCCCACTGGAGACCACAGAAGGAAATGCAGATTGGTCTCAAGCCCAAAGTGCCTTCTTGGAGGATCTCAAAAGAGATTTTAAAAATGAAATTAGAGAGGTAGCGACCAAATTAGAAAAAAAATCTCACTAAAGAAATCAAATCTTTGAAAAGCAAAATTGGAGAACTAGGACAGGAGGTCCAAAATCTAAGCATCGGAAATATCTCCCTAAAAATGAAAAATGAACACATGGAAAAGGAACTCCAAAAAGTAGCTGAGGAAAATAAGTCACTAAAAATTCGAATCAGACAAATTGAAGCTAAGGACTCTATGAGGAAAAAGAGTAAGTCAAACAAAATATAAAGATTGAAAAATTAGAAGAAAGAGCAAAATATCTCACTTGAAAAACAAATGACCTGGAAAACAGATCCAGGAGAGAAAATCTAAGAATTATTGGCCTACAAGAAAGCCATGATGAAAAAACCAGCCTGCACAGCATCCTCCAAGAGATTGTTAAAGAGAACTGTCCTGAGGTATTAGAATCAGAGGGAGAAATGGTTATTGAAAGAATCCAACAATCTCCTCCTGAAAGAGATCCAAAATTGAAAACTCCAAGAAATATTGTAGCCAAACTCCAGAGCTACAAAGTCAGGGAGAAAATACTGAATGCAGTCAAAACGAAGTAATTCAAATATCGTGGAACTAGTCAGGATTACATAGGATTTGGCAGCTGCTACATAAAAAGACTGGAGGGAATGGAATGCCATATTTCATAAAGCGAAAGAGCTAGGACTGCAAACAATGCTCAACTATCCAGCAAGACTGACCATATACTTTCAGGCAAAGAAACCATATTCTTACAGGCAAAAAATAAAGGACTTCCAGACTTTCCTTATGAAAATGCCTGAGCTCAAGGGAAAAGTCAATCTCCACTTAAAAGATGCAAGAAAGACATAAAAAGGTAATCAAGGAAAACATACACTTACACATACATAGACACACACAGATGATCACACATGCACATAACCTGGGACTCAATAAGAGCAAACTGTTTACATTCCTTTATGAGAAGCAGATACTGGTCAGTGCTGAAATTTGTATAAATATTGTGACACTTAAAAGGGATGCACACAGAAAAAGGGTATGGGTAGAAGCACACTAATCTGAAGATTTAAAAAAAATGTATTAAGGGTTAGAAAGGGATTGTAAGGGGAGAAAAGGAAAAGTAGAGGTAGAAGATGGTAAATTATGCCACAAGAAGTGTCATAAAAACCATACTAAAGTGGAGAGATAGAATAGAAGGAGATGAGCATTTTATGATTGTTATGCCCAGTGGTTCTGATTTAAAGAGAGATCAATACAAATGGCTAAGTTTAGATTTTAACATGAAAAGACACAAAAATTCATAACAATAGAGGGAAAAGAGGGAGGGAGAGGAGCAATATATGAAATGTACTAGCACTGGTTTGGGTTAAACGAGGGAATAACATATTCTGTTAAGAATAAAAATCTATTGTACCGTACAGGCAGTAGGAGGGAGAAGGGGGGAGGGATGTAAGAAGGGGAGGATATTCAGTAGGGAGGGGAAGAGAAGTAAGGGGAAAGGATAGTAAAGAGGGGGGAACACAGGGAGAGAATACGGAGAGAGTTGGTGGTCAAAAGGAAAATTCTTAAGGAGGGAAAGGAAAAAGGAAGACATAAAGATATAAACAGGGGAGGGAATAAGATGGAGGCAAAGTCACAGATAGTAATCATAACTGTGAATGTGAATGGGATGAACTCTAGCATAAAACAGAGGCAGATAACAGAATGGTTTAAAAACCACAGTCCTACAATATGTTGTCTACAAGAAACACATCTGAAACAATGGGAGACGCACAGGGTAAAGGTAAAAGGAAGGAGTAGAATATATTATGCCTCGGCAAAAGTAAAAAAAAAGCAGGGGTAGCAATTCTTATCTCAGATAAAGCAAAAGCTAAAATAGATGTAATTAAAAGAGATAAGGAAGGAAATTACATCCTGCTGAAAGGCACCATCGAGAATGAAGCAATATCATTACTTAATATATATGCACCAAGCAGTATGGCATCCAAGTTCCTAGAGGAAAAGTCAAGGGAACTAGAGGAGGAAATAGATAGCATAATGATAGTAGTGGATGACATCAGTCGCCCCCTCTATGAACTTGATCAATCTAACATCAAAATAAACAAGAAGGAAGTTAAGTAGGAAAATAGAAATTTAGAGGGGTAGACATGATAGATGTCTGGAGAAAATGGGGATAAAAAGGAATATACCTTCTTCTTCACAAAAACAGACCATGTACTAGAGCATAAAACCTCACAATTCAGTGCAGAAAAGCTGAAATATTAAATGCATCATTCTCAGATCATGATGGAACAAAAATTATATGCAATAAACGGCCATGGACAGGTAGGGAAAAATTAATTGGAAACTAAATAACTTAATCCTAAAGAATGAGTGGGTTAAACAAGAAATTATAGAAACAATCATTAACTTCATTCAGGAGAATAACAATAATTATACATCATACCAAAACTTGTGGGATGCAGCAAAGGCAGTACTTAGGGGAAGTTTTATATCCCTGAATGCATACTTGAAAAATTAGAGAACATGGAGGTGAAGGAACTGGGCATACAACTGAAAAAGCTAGAAAAAGAACAATTTGAAACCCCCCAATTAAAAACTAAATTAGAAATAGTGAAAACCAAAGGAGAGATTAAAAAAATTGAAAGTAAGAAAATTATTGAAGTTATAAATAAAAATAAGAGTTGGTTTTAAGAAAAAAATCAGTAAAACTGATAGACCCTTAGTCAATATGATGTAAAAAAGAAAGAAGAAAACCAAATTCTGAGTCTCAAAAATGAAAATGGTGAATGTACTTCCCATGAAGATGAAATTAAAACAATAATTAAGAATTATTTTGCCCAACTCTATGTACATAAATTTGACAACCTTAGTGAAATAGATGAATATCTACAGAAACACAAATTGCTCAAACTAACTGAAGAGGAAGTAAATTACTTAAACAACTGCATCTCAGAAAAAGATATTGAACAACGTATCCAAGAACTTCCAAGGAAAAAATCCCGAGGGCCAGATGGATTTACTAGTGAATTCTATCAAAAATTTAAAGAACAATTGATTCCAATATTCTACAAACTATTTGGGAAAATTATTGAAGAAAGAGTCCTTCTTAATTCTTCCTTCAACACAAATATGGTACTGATACCTAAATCAGGGAGAGACAAAAGGGAGAAAGAAAATTATAGACCACTCTCCCTCATGAATATAGATGCAAAAATCTTAAATAAAATATTATCAAAAACACTACAGCAACTTATAACTAGAATAATTCATTTTGACTGGTTTGGATTTATTCCAGGAATGCTATATTAGGAAAACCAACAATATCATTGATCATATCAACCATAACACAAGCAGAAGTCATAAGATTGTTTCAATAGATGCAGAAAAAGTCTTTGACAAAATACAACGTCCATTCCTAATAAAAGCACTAGAAAATGTACGAATAAATGGAGTTTTCCTTAGAATAATAGGGAGCATCTACTCAAGGCCATCAGCAAGTATTATATGTAATGGGGATAAACAAGAAGCATTTCCAATAAGATCAGGGGAGAAACAAGGATGTGCACTATCACCCATCTTATTCAGTCTAGTACTAGAAACCTTAGCAGTAGCAATTAGAGAAGAAAAAGGAATCAAATTAGTCAAAGAAGAGACTAAATTATCACTCTTTGTAGATGACATGATGATATACTTGGAAAATCGTAGCGAATCAAGTAAAAAACTTCTTAAGACAATAAATAAATTTACCAAAGTTGCAGGATATAAAATAAATCCACATAAACCCTCAGAATTCCTATATATTTCCTACAAAGTCCAACAGCAAGGGATAGTAAGAGAAAACCCATTTAAAGTTACTGTAGACATTATGAAATATTTGGGAATCTACCTGCCAAAACAAACCCAGTACCTTTATGAACACAACTACAAAACACTTTTCACCCAAATAAAATCATATCTTGCTAACTGGAAAAACATCCATTGCTCATGGCTGGGTAGATCTAATATAATAAAAATTACAATTTTACCTAAATTAAATTACATATTTAGTGGCATACCAATCAAACTACCACAAAATTACTTTATAGAACTAGAAAAAAATAGTAACAAAATTCATTTGGAAGAACAAAAAGTCCAGAATATCAAGGTAATTAATGAAAAGAAATGTTAGGGAAGGTGGCCTATCCATACCAGATTTTAATCTCTATTGTAAAGCACCAGTCCTCAAAACTGCTTGGTATTGGCTTAGGAATAGAGTAGTGGATCAATGGAAGAGATTGGGTACAAAAGACTCAGTAGTCAACGACTATAGTAATATCCTGTTTCATAAGCCCAAAGACCCCAGTGTCTGGTCAAAGAATCTACTATTTGACAAAAACTGCTGGGAAAACTGAAATATAGTATGGCAGAGTCTGGGCATAGACCATTATCTCATACCATATAGCAAAGTCAAGTCTAAATGGATGCACGATGCACATATAAAAGCTGATACTGTAAATAATCTGGAGAAGCAAGGAATAGTTTACCTGTCAGATTTATGGAGTAGGGTAGACTTTATGACAAAGAAGAGTTGGAGAGCATTATAAAATGCAAAATAGATCATCTAGATTACATTAAATTGAAAAGTTTCTGTATGAATAAAGTCAATGTAACCAAGATTAAAAGGAAAGTGTGAATCTCGGAAAGAAAATTTACAACAATGTCTCTGATAAAGGCCTCATTTCTAAAATATAAAGGGAATTAAGTAAAATTTATAAGAATGCCAGTCATTCCCCATTTGATAAGTGGTCAAAGGATATGAAGTGGCAATTTACAGAGGTAGAAATTAAAGATATCTTTAAACATATGGAAAAATGCTCTAAATCACTATTGATTTGTGAAATGCAAATCAAAACAACTTTGAGGTACCACATCTCACCGGTCAATTTGTCTAAGATGACAAAACAGGAAAATAACACGTGCTGGAGAGGATGTGGACAAATTGGAACTCTAATGCATTGTTGATGGAGCTGTGAACTGATACAACCATTCTGGAGCGCAATCCGGAACTATGCCCAAAGGGCTATAAATAATTGCATACCCTTTGACCCAGTAATACCACTTTTGGTGTTGTATCCCAAAGAGATAATAGAAGTGGGAAAAGGCCACATATGTATACAAATATTTGTTACAGTTCTCTTTTTGGTGGCAAAAAACTGGAAATTTAAGGGATGCCCATCAACTGGGGAATGGTTGAACAAGTTATGGTATATGAATGTTGTGGAATATTATTGTGCTAGAAGAAATGGGAAGGAGATGGACTTCATAGGTACCTGGAGAGGCTTACACGAATCGATGCTAAGTGAGAGGAGCAAAACCAGGAAAAATTTGCACATAGTCACAGATACATCATATGTGTGACAACCAACTTTGAAAAACTGGACTCCTCTCAGCAATGCAGTTAAAAGACAATTCTACACATCTCAGGATGGAAGGAGATGTCTACATTCAGAGAAAGATCCAGAAAGACTAGAGGTTAAATGGAGACTGAAGAAATGCATGCTATCTATCACTCTTTTCTGTTTGGTTTTTGTTTCTCTTTTCTCATTGTTCACTCAATTGGCTATAACACCTATATGCCCAGATTATTATACAATGTGAAAGAGTTTGCAGATCCTATACATGATTGTATGCCACCACGGAGGGGTTGGGGAGTGGGGAGGAAAGGGAGAAGAATCTGAAATTCAAGTGATTCTGGAACTGAATCTTGTAAAGTAAAAGTAAACAAACAAGTCAATAAAAATTTAAAAAATAAACTCTGCTTAGTCAAAAAAGTTAAATGAATCCATGAGAAATTGAAGAACAATAAAAAAGTGAAAAACAGAAAAAAGTATGAAACATATCACAAAATAACTATAAAATATATATCAGGAAGAGATAATATATGAATTATTAGGACACCCAAATACCATGACCAAAGAAAAAACCTAGACATTATATGTAATAATTTTTATTTTCTTAAATATTTTAATATCACATGAAAATATGTTTAAATTACATTCCTACTTGTCTCCTCCTTCCCTCCATATCCTTCCCTTTAGAAGGAGACAATTTGCCATATATCATACAAATGAAAACATTTCCACATAACCATGTTGCAAAAAAGAACATATAGAATGAAAAATGAAAATAAAGAAAGGAGGCAGAGTCAAAATAGTGGAGTAAAGACTATTACTCCCCTGAGCTCTTGGAGAAACTAATTTAAATACCTTTGAAAATGACTTTAAATTAATTCTAGAGTATGAGAATGTACAAAAAGATAAAGTGAAATAATTTTCCAGAAAAATACAAGTTAGAACAGCTGCATAAAATGTCTATGGTAGAGTTCAGTAAAGGAAAGGCCACCACAGACCTGGCACCAACAAACAAGATGCAGTCTTGTTGACTGAATCAGTGGCAGCAGTGGTTTCCAGATTCCTCTCCCACAGAGAGTAAGGTGACTGAACTTTGGGTCAGAAGGCGATTTACAGCTGGAAGCTGTGAAAATCCTTGCAATTTGGGACAAAGCTCTCTTCTCTAGAAGCAGAGTTCTACTGTGGCAAAGTGTTCAAAAGTCAAATAATTGAGTGGTAATATGAACAAGCTAAGGAAACAAATAATCACAGCAATCAAACCTTAGATCCCTTTTTTGGCCAAAAAAAGGATCAAAACACTGAACGTGGGAAAGACAACAAAGTCAGAACTCCTGCATCAAAATTTTCCAAGGAAAATATGATTTGGTTAAGCCATGGAGGAGCTCAGGAAGGATTTTGAAAATCAAGTAAGAGAAGTGGCGGAAACATTAGGAAGAGAAATGAGAACGATGCAAGAAACTCATGAAAAGCATGTTAACAACCTGATTGAAGAAAATAATACCTTAAAGATAGACTGGAAATGACAAAAAAAGACCCAATGAGGAGAAGAATGCCATAAAAAACAAATTTACCAGTTGGAAAAAAAATCAAAATCTCACTGAAGAGAATGATTCCTTCAGAATTAGGTTGGAATAAATTGAAGTGAATGACTATGAGAAATCAAGATATGATTAAACAGATCCAAACAACTGAAAAAAGAAGGCAATGTGAAATATCTCACTTGAAAAACCACTGAACTGAAAATAGATCCAGTAGAGATAATTTAAAAATTATTGGACTACCTGAAAGCCATGGTCAAAAAAAGAACCTAAAAAACATCCTTCAAGAAATTCTCAAGGAAAAAATGCTCTGATATTTTTGATCCAGAGGGCAAAATAGAAATGGAAAGAACTCACTCATCATCTCTTCAAAATGATCCCCAAAATAAAACTCTGGAAATATTATAACCAGGTTCCAGAGTTCCCAGATCAGGGAGAAAATATTACAAGCAGTCAAGAAGAAACAATTTGAATACTGTGGAAACACAATCATGATAACAGAAGATCTAGCAGCTTCTACATTAAAGGGTTGAAGGGCTTGGAATATGATATTGTGGAAATCAAAGGAGCTAGGATTAAAACCAAGAATCATCTACCCAGCAAAACTGAATATAATGTTTCAGGGGAAAATATGATCATTCAATGAAATAGAGGATTTTCAAGCATTCTTGATGATAAAACCAGAGCTGAATAGAAAATCTGACATTCAAATACAAGAAGCAAGCATGAGAAGGTTAACAGAGAACAGAAATCATAAGAAACTTATAAAAGTTGAACTATTTACATGCCTACATGGAAAAATGATAATTGTAACCTATGAAACTTTTCTCAGTATGAGGATGACTGAAAGGAATATAAATGTAGATTGATAGATAGATAGATAGATAGATAGATGGATAGATAGATGGATAGATAGATAGATAGATTAGATTGATAGAGAAATATGGATATAGATATGTCTATATTGGAGGTTATATATGCATATGAATTCATATGTGAGTGTGTGCATATATGTGTATAGGTATTCAAAGACAGAGGGAACAGAATAAATTGAATAAGAATGGATGATATTTTAAAAATAAAATTAAGAGGTAAGAGAGGAATATAAGGATAGGAGATAGGGAGAGACAGAATAGGATAAATTATATCATATAGAAGAGGCAAGGGAAAACTTTTATAGGAGAGGAAGAATAGGAATGCAAAAGGGAATGGGTCAACCTTGCTTTCACTGAATTTGGCTTAAGGAGGGAATAACATACATATTCAATAGGATATCTTACCCTACAGGAAGATAGGGGAGAAAGGGATAAGACGGGGTATGATAGAAGGGAGGGCAGAGTGGGGGTGGGGGAGGGTAGGTAGTCACGCACACTTTTGAAAAGGGAAAGAGTCAAAAAGACAATAGAACAAGTGGGGGTTGGGATA